>CM065460.1:32414974-32434974 GCA_032872475.1 Leptopilina myrica (nomen nudum) | reverse complement strand
TAAGGTAAACTTAATTATTTTGAATATTTTCCTTAAAAAGAAAGGTAAATTTATGACAAGTCTTCCCAATTAATTATCAGAAATGAACAGATGAAAATATTTCCAGTTTAAATGATTTGTTTATAAAACTAAATTTGTTTTAAACTTTTTCTACTTATAATTTTTTTCTATATTTACAATTGCAATTTATAAATTTACGCAGCAATAATTTATAAATTTCAAAATTTTCAATACGGAAAAGTGAAGAACGAAAAATGCCTTTTTCTGGTAATTCAATAAAAATAAAACAGCAATTCAATAAATGTAGAAAAATAATTTATTAGAAATTTAATAATTCAATGAAAATTTATTAAATTACTCAATAAAGACATTATTTTTCCTTGACAATAACAATAGTCAATTTAAACGATTTAAACCATTTATGGATAAAAAGAAAATAATTTAATTCATGAGAGAGAATCGCATACGATATAATTTTGTTTCGAAAATTCCAAAGAATTTCGTTTATTTTTTTCTTTTTATTTTGTATTGGTTCGATTAGGAGTGTAGATATATATAGGCGACCCAAATAAAGGAATAAAAGTTATCGCACTTTTCGCTACCGATACATCCATTCTTGGGGTCTCCCACAAATTTCGTGTTTGCCAAAACGTCCAGGCAGGTGCACCTCTTTAGAATTATTCGAATGTGACAAATATCCAAACATCTTTGCCCAACCGCAGAAAAGAACAAACGCCATTGGCATGTTAAAGTTTTGCATGTTTTAAGTTCTATTTTTTTTCTTTTTTTGGGGGGGTTTTTATTTTTTGTTTTATATTCCCTTTTTTGAAAAAAGTTGCCTTTGTCTCGAGTCCCAAGAATTTCCGAGGTGAATCACTCCTTTCTTTCTTTCATTCGCCATCAAAACACTTCCGTAAAAAATTCTGTTTCAAAGAATGTCCTTTAAGTATCGTTTGGAGAATTAATTTAAATTCTATTGAAAAATTGTTTTTATAAATTCTATTGAAATTTTTTTTTTATAAATTCTATTGCAAAATTGTCTTTATAAATTTCAAAATTTATAATTGCAATTTATAAATTTACAGCAATAATTTATAAATTTCAAAATTTGCAATTATATAATTTATAAATATTCAAAACTTTATTTTAAAAAGTAAGTACACCCAGAGAAAATTATTATTTAAACCAAATATATTTTATTTGACTTAAATAAACGTATATTCGTCTCAGAACCAACCAGACTTTTTATTTGTTTTAAATAAAATTTATATTTGACACGAATAAAACATATATTTGAGTTAAATAAAATTTTATTTGAAACAAATAAAAAGTTTAGTTGGTTCTGAGACAAATATTCCATTTCTCTGAGTGAAATAAAAATTTATAATTTAAATTCTATTTAAAATTTATCACAATTTGTGTTTTAATAAATTTTTTTTCAAATATTTTCAATTTTAAAATTAATGTATTAAAAATCATTAAATACTTTTGCAAAGAATTTTGTCAAAAAATTCGAGAATAATTGAATTCCTTGGAAGAATTTTTTTTACAAAATTTAGAAAAAATCCTATATTTAAACCCTATTTATAAAAAATAAATTAATATTTACAATGAATTTCACTTATTTTAGAAAATAATTGGATTTTTCCGAAAACTATTATTAAAAATTAATCAACAATTTTTTAAATTGTATTAAAAATCATTCACTTGTTTCGAATGATTTATTTAATTTTTAGAAAATAATTGAATTTTTTTTTAAAAACGTTATAAAAAATGAAGTAAAAAATTTTAATTCTTTCCAAAAATGTTTTTAAAATTTTGTTGAAAATAATTGTGTTTTGTAAAAAATTTAACTATTTATAAAAATATTTGAATTCTTCCGATGAATGCTATTACATATTTATGAAAATAATTTAATTCGTGCAACGAATTATATCACAATTTTTGAAAATGTACACAATAATTATAATTATGTGCTTCATAAGTTAATTTTTTTAATTTTCATTAAAAAAGTATTCAAAAATTTATATATGAAAATAAAAAACTTTTGAATTTGCATAATAATAATTTAAATTGAATATAACGTTCCGCACGTAACATTTGCTAATTACAATTTATAAATTAAAAAATTTGGAATTATAATTTATCCTAAGAAAGGATATATTTTATTTAAAGCCAACAAGAGTTTTTATTTGATAAGAAATTTAATTTGGCACAAAATTAAGTTTGTGACAAATAATATTTCTGTTCAAAATAATTAAAAATATATAGTAGAAACAAATATGCTTTTACTTGATTCAAGTAAATTATTATTTAATTACTAAATTATATTATTTCGTTTAAATAAAATTGTTGTCGTAGTGTATAAATTAAAAATTTGAGTTTATAATAATTAAGGAAAAAGTTGTCTAATTATTATGTAAATTCGTTAGTATTACATTACATTACACTGTAAAAAAATTTTATTTGATTAAAAATAACCTATTACTTGTCGATTGTTAAATAAATATTTACTTGAATCAACTAATTTTTATTTAAATTATTTACATGGCATATTTGCTTCCATTAATAATGAATTTACTGGTTCAAATAGAGTTTAATTGATTCAAATAGAATTTAATTGATTCAAGTAAAAATGATTTTATTTAAGTAAAAATTATTTGATTTTTGTTAAAATTATTTGTTTTAAGTAAATATTTAATTGATATTAGTCAATTAATCAATTATTTGAATCAAATAAATTTTTTTTTTAATTATTGGATTTCAGTTAAAATTTTTTTATTTAAGTAAAAATTATTTGTGTCAATTAAACATTTAATTGATATTAGACAATTAATCAATTAGGGTCAGTTGGGGTAAATCGGAACAGATTTGCTATGTTTCACCAAAAACATAAGTTTTTTCTTTTAAATCGGAATACTTTCGGTTTTTTTGTGTTTTGAGTTGTTATTTCACTTCCGTGGAACAATTTTATGGAGTAGTAAAAAATATGGTTATCATTGAATCGTAATAATCAACTGTTCCTATTTACCCCTAAATTTAAGGCCGTATTAATTTAAAAAAATTTTTATTTATCTAAAATAACTACTGTTCCGATTTACGTTCCGATTTACCTTAACTAACCCTATTTAAATCAAATACTTTTTTTTTATTCACTTCTAGTTCCCAAAGAATATTTACAAGTGATAATTATTTTTTAAATATTTGTGAATGGATTATTGTGTGAGAGATTTCAGTGGTACGCGGAGGCGTTGCTTGTACACAGAATTGAAAAATCATTTAATTCACACATTATATTTGAAATTTTCAATAAATGACGATTTTAGAGAGAACATATTACCTGAAAATTGTATAAAAATTTACACTTGAGTACACTTGAATTTCGAGAGAGTTAGAAGGCGTTTCCCTTTTCTCACTTTGACTCCATTATAACTATTTGACTTGGGACGACACATTATATTGCCTTCATTTTTTCATCACAAGGTTTTGGCATTTTCTATAGGGGTTCTCAAATTTTTTATATATCTACTTTTCCTCTTTTTTTATAAATAATTTTTACTAAAAAAATTCTGTTTTTAAATTTGAAACAAAAAAAAAGAAAAATTTTATTCTTTAATCTTAAAGCTTGGAATTTTTATTCATGAAATTGAGAAATACTCTTAAAATTCACAATGGAAATTATTAATTTAGTCCCTGTGGTAAATTATGTATATTTTTTACCTAGAGCACTTAGGTTTAAATTTTCAACTGGTTTAAATAAAAAGAAATGTATTGTTAATAAATAAATTTTTCTAATTGTAAATTTTTATTTGCTTTTTGCAAATAGAAGAAGAAAAATTGGTACCGCAAATAATTTTTTAATTTAGCAGAGAATTTTTAAGTTCCAAACAAAAATGTTAAAATTTATCTGAACTAAAAAAAATAAAACTAAAAATTTTTTTAAAATACATTGTTTTTAATTTACTCTTACAATAAATAAAATAAATAGATTTTTTATTTAAAACTTTTATTTTTAACGAACACTAAGATTTTAAATTTATTTATAAATTATAAAGTTCAGATCAATTTTGAAACATTTTTGTTTGGAATTTAAAATTCTCTGCTAAATTAAAAAATTATTTGTGGTACCAATTTTTCTTCTTCTATTTGCAAAAAAGCAAATAAAAATTTTAAATTTGAAATTCAGGAGAACCACTGCGTTTGTGGTGGAAAAAAATGAATGAAAATCATTTTGGAAAGGATGAGCCTCCGTTTTTCGGGTCCATTGATGCTTGATGTTCATTTTTGACAGATGGAACATCTGCTAGCAGCCACTTTGTTGTACAATTTTGTTGGGAGTCGGCTAACACCTTAGGCTTGATGGTAGTTGTAAAATACAATGCGTGTAGTTCAGTGAGAATTGACTGAGATGGCCATTATTATTGGCTAAGTAATTGTCCCCTTCGATATTTAGAAATTGGCCTCAGCTATTTTGCGGCTACCTTTTTTTTCTTCTTGTGTGTCACTATATATATATTATATGAGTACGAAAGTCATTGGGTGTGTTTTTATTGATGTCCATTGAATTCATCTTTTCAATGTCGAGCACCGGATGCAAGGTACTCTTTTTTCAAGAAAATCTTGAGTTTGGTTTTTATAAATCTTCAGCTTCTTTTTTATACAAATAGAATATTATGTATAAAATTTGTTTCATTTTGAGTTTGAGGGGCTTTGAGTGGTTTTTTTTTCATTGTAGTGTTTGTTTATTTTCCCTTTCTCAAAAGTTAAAAATTATCTTCATTCCCCTTTTTTTTGTCTTAAAAAATTCGATGGGTTAAATGAAACCTTGCGTCGAGATTAAAATAGTTTTATTTTTGAAAATTTTTCCCATGGTTTCTAATGAGTTGGTTAAAAATAACTGACTATAGTAAAAAACAAATTTTTACTGGAATGAAATAATTTTTTGTGAGTGTATTTTGTGAGAAAAACATTATTATAATCAGGAAATTTTAGGAAAAAAGATATATTTGACTCGGAGCCAACTATATAGAATTTTAATGCTTTCAAATAAATTATATTTTCATCAAATTAAATTTTATTTGGATTAAATAAAAATGTTACTCCTGTCCAATAAAATTTTTGTTTGTTTTATTTAGAAATTATTTTCGCAAAATTTGAAATTAAAATTCTTCAAAAGTTAATTTTCAAAACTAAATATTTACATGAATAAAATAGTTTTTAATTGAGTCAATTAATTATGGTATTTGAATGAATAATTAAATAAATAGAATAAATATAAATAAAAAATAAATATTATTAAAATAAATAAAATTATAAAATTATTTAATAATAAATAATTTCATTCTTTGATTCATTTGATTCAATCAGCAGGGTGTTTACTATAACCGGAAAACAACCTGGAATTTAAATTAATCGGGAAATAACGGGAATTAACCGGGATTTTTATACAAAACCGGGAATTTTTTCACCAAAATTAAAAAAAGTTTTATTATTTTAATTTGTTTTGAAAAGAATTACTTTTTATTTCAATTTTTATAGATATTTATACTCTTCTCTAACTTTGAATTAGTTAAAAAAAATTAATTTGATAGTAAAAGTCAAGTACTAATTCAAACAGATTGTGTAAATAAATTTAAAAAAATTATGGAGTTAATAGAAATATTGTGAAATTCGACTGAAAATATGTAATTGAATTTGTTAAAGAATTTCTTTAGAAACTTTTTAACAAATAAAATTTTCAAAGTATTTTAATTTAATAATTAATAATTGGATTTTATAGTCACATTTTAATGAATTCATGTTTCTTAGTGCGAAGATTAAAAATTAAAATTTTTATTAGTTAATTTTAAAAAAACGATATGCACTTCAAATTTTTTATTAAAATTGAATTCTCGCAATTTTTTTTAATTCTGAAAAGTAAAATTGTTGAAATTTTTCAATTCCATTGTTTCAAAATAATTTAATTTTTCTAGAAACAAATAATTGAAAATTTTTGAAATAATTGAAATTTCTTTACATTTTTTTTGAAAAATAATTTAATTCTTTAAAAGAATTTTAATTTAAATTTTTCTAAAATAATCAAGGGAAGTTAGTGACCATAATTATAATTTTATTTTTAAAATATAAAGTCTCTCTTGAGGTTTTAAGTCAATTTTTTGCTTCTAAAAATTATATTATTCTATTATTATTCAATAGTTATAATTATTGAACTTTTCTTAAATTTTTATAATTTCAAATTTCTAAATGTTCAAATGAATGATATTTATCATTTATTAAGCAAATTTAATGTTTATTACTTATTAAGTAAATAATTAATTATCACTTATTTTTTTTAAATTGTAATAAAATTCTTCACAGGAATTAAATTATTTTCATAAATAATATCATTCTTTGGAAGGATTTCAATTATTTTTGTAAATAGTACAATTCTTTGCAGAAATTCAATTATTATCTATAGAACTGTAATAAACTTGAAAAAGAAAATTTCCAATTATAATTATAAAAAGACAAGATTATTTTTAAAAAATTGAAAAAATTATTTTCCAAATTTTCAATTAAAATTATTATTTATCTATGTTTTTAAATCAAATTTAAATTAAAATTTTTGAGAAAGAAAACCGGCAAAAACTGGGAATTTTGTTGAATGAAAATAGTAGACACTCTGAATCAAGTAAATATTTAATTGACAGTAGTCAAGTAATCGGTTATTTGAATAAAATAAATTTTTTTTGCTCTGCGGGAAGTATAAAAATGTTAATAATCTTTGAATAAAGTATTTAAATCTCCTTGAAATCTATTCACAATTCAATTCAGTTATAATCATTCATAAAATACCAATATTAATATAATCCATCATAACTAAAATGGTCAAAATGCGTGAAAATGAAATTGGAAGAATATTTTCCGGAGAAATTGGTTAAAAATTTAGCAACATCTGGCCTTGTCTAATTTTTTTTTTCCAAATCCTGAGTCTTTGCTCATTTCTTATTCATTCAGCAAAAAGTATGATTTTCATGCTGTCTCTCTATATAGTAAAAAAAAGAAGAAAATTCCGTAGTCTCTTGTAGTATATAGCCACTAGAGATTCATTCAAGCTTTTTTTTCCTCTTCTTTGGCCAGGGCCATCGATTCTTAGTAAAGAAACGCCAGGTCTCAATGAGTTTTAGTTGTGTTGAGGAGAGCACCACCGGTGAGACTTTGTAGTGTCAATTCATTCACTATTTCTTAAAGATTTGACTCGCTTTAGAATCCTCTTGGTCAAGTGACCCCAAAAGAGTCGCACACTTCAAGTATATTCCTCTTCGGAAATACATTCTCCAATTTCTTTATATTCAAATATAATGAGAAAAAAGGTGAGAATTCTTTTTTCATGTGAATTTCATTTTTCCTATTCTTGAGAAAGTTTTTCTGTCTGCTCAAGTACCAGTATATTGGATTATGTTTAGGAGAGAGAAGAAAACTTGAAAGTTTGACGTAATTTGTTTAACAAGATTTGTTAAATTTATTTAACAAAATTTGTTCAACAAATTTTTTTGATAATTAGAACTGGGAAAGTGTTTATTATTTTTTCTACAATGTAAAATAACTTTTCTTTCAGGAAATAAAATGGTCTCGTTGCTTAAATACTGCCAAATTTTTACTTTTATTTAATTATAGTTTTTTTTTTGGTAAAAAGGGCTCTTTTGTAAAATAAGGGCTCATTTCCAAAAGTGGCTGATTTTAGGAAATTGTTTATTATTCATCCTGAAAAATAAAATAATTTTTCCTTGTGAACAGAAAATAGGCAGATGCCGAAATTCTTCGAAATTGTTATTTTTATTTGATTAAAGTTTTTTTTCATAAAAAAAGAACTTTCTTGATAAAAAGGGCTCATTTCCGAAAAGGTCTGGTACTCGAAAACTTTATAATTCATCTTCGAATTGTAAAATAATTTTTCCTTGGTAAAAAAATGGTCTTAAAAACAAATTTTTAATTTAGTGACAGTATTTTTTTGGCGAAAAAGGGCACTTTTTGAAATAAAGGTTCATTTTCGAAAAGGTCAAGAACTGGGAAACTATTTATTATTCATCCCTAAAATGTAAAATAATTTTTTCTTGAGAACAGAAAATGGTCCGATGCCTAAATTTTTGGAAATTGTTACTTTTATTAAATAATAGCATTTTTTTATAAAATGGGCTTATTTCCGAAAAGATCTGAAAATTGAAAATTGTTTATATTTCTTATTTGAATTGTAAAATAATTTTTTCTTGAGAAAAGAAAATGGTCTCGATGCTCCAAAAATTTCCAAATTGTTAATTTTATTTGATTACAGGGTTGCCACGCAACCTGGAAACCTGAAAAACCTGGAAATGTCAGGGAATTTTATAAAAATTGAAAAAACCTTGAAAAGTCAGGGAATTTTGATCGAAATCCTGAAAAATTGTTGTTTCTTAATTATATTTATTCTTGAAATCTAATTTTACTTCATCATTCAATTAAACTATTTTCAAAAATAATATAATTCTTTTGGATTTTTGTGATTTTTTCAATTGGATGCTTGAAAATTTACAAAAAATTTTATTTAAAATTAAATTGTCTTTATAAATAATAGAATTTTTCTCCGAAATACAATTATTTTCAACAATTTTTTTAAAATTCTTGTTTGAATTTCAATTATTTTAAATATACAAAATTTTCATAAAATTTATCGAAAATTGAAATTATTGTTAAATTTTGTTTTAAATTTCCCTCTTGAAAATAAATAATAATAATAATAATGAAAAACAAAATAATTAAATTTTGATAAAATTCTTTATAAAAATTGAATTTTAAGAAATATTCAATTATTATTTAATAAATTGTTTATTTTTATAGTTAAATAATTTATTTCTTGTAGAATTTTCTAATAAATATTTTTAATTATTTATTTATTTTTAAAAATGAATTTCAGTTAAAATTTTGGATTATAATTGAACATCATATTCAAAAATATTTATTTATTAGAAAATTCTACTAGAATTCATTTATTAAACTCTAAAAATAAACATTTTATTAAATAATTGAACTTTATCTAAAAAATTTTTTAGTATTAATTGAATGTTTTTTTAAAAAAATTTCAATAAAATTTAAGAAAATCCATTTTTCAAGAAATTTGATAAAAATTTTATATATTAAAAATAATTGTAATTCTGACAAGAATTTTATTAAAATTTTTAAAAAAATTCAATTTTGTAGAAAAATTTTATTATTTATAAAAATAATTTAAATTTTGACGGGAATTTTTGGCATTTTTTGAACATAATTGGATTTTTGCGAAGAATTATTATTACTTCTGAAAATAATTGATTTTTTGTGATGAATTTTATTAAAATTTCTTTTTACATAATTGAAATGTTTTGTGAAATTATGTATTGAAAATAATTGAAGTTTGAGAAATTTTTGAAATTAACTAAATTTCTACGAAGAATTTATTAAAATTATTTTTTAATAAGAATTGAATTGTCACATAAAAATTTTATTGGAATTTTTGAAAATAATTTAATTCTTTGAGGAATAACTTTTATTTCTATAAAAGTTAAAACTTTAAAAAAGTTTTTAAATTTTTGAAAATCTTAATTTCATATATGAAAAAGAAGTAATGATTAAATATTTATTGAAAAATGAAGCTATTGATGTTTTACAATAATTTTCTATTTAGTAATAAATGTAGTTTTAAAAACATGGAAAAATTCCGTTTTTTAACCTGGAAAAGACAGGGAATTTGAAAAGGGTAAAAGCGTGGCAACCCTGAATTAGGGTTTTTTTTGACAAGAAAGGTCACTTTTTTGAAAAAAGGCTCACTTTCAAAAAGATTACGTACAGGGAAACATTTTATTATTCATTTATAAAAAGTAAAATAATTTTTCCCAAAGAAAAGAAAATAGTCGAATTAATGATTAATTTAAATATTCCCTTAATTAAGAATAAAATTGTCTTGAGCTTAAGAAAAAAATATTTATTTCGCCTTTTAATTCGGTCTCGTAAAATTTAACTAATGTTTTAGGAATATATACATTGAATAATTTTTTTGTTTCTGAGAAATTTCCCCCCTTGTGAGTGCAGCAATAAAACATTAGTTTGTGTTTTATATTTTGTGAATGAGATGAGAAACGATAAAATGGCTTTTTATGTTTTTTGAGCCCACGTTGAATGATCACACGTGGGTGCTTGTGTGGCACTTTGCTGATTTTATGTTACTTTTAAGAATGACTTTCTTTTTTTATTTTAGGCCCTTTTTTTTCTTTCCCTCTTTTTCCTTTAGGTAACGATTTTATTTTGTTTCTTCGTCTTCCCTTTTTTTGTTTTTTATATCATCGTTATTTTTCGACACTGCACTATAAAGATCGATGCGTGGGCATCAACGTACACTTTTTCAGTCCCCAAACAAAATTTTCAATCGGTCCTTCATAGCAAATAACATGATGTCGTTTTCTTTGTATGAAATGTGCCTTTTGTGCCCTTCTCAAAGGGTTACTTCAATACGATCGACAGTCATCGAGACAATCTTTTATATTCTTCAGTAAATAAAAAAAAAACGTTACACAATTTTTACTGAATTGACACAGGATTTTATTTTGAAATTTATATTTAAGAATGTGGGAAAAAATTTATTTGTTAAATTAAATATGTTTTTAGTACAAATAATAATTACTTGGTATAAATAATCATTGTATAATTAGTTTGTATAATTACTTTGTATAAATAATTGCATAATTATTAATATTTAGTATTTGTAATTGTAGTGTAATTATTTATTTAGTATAAATAATTGAAAGTCGAGACTTGATGTTATTAGATACGAGAGGGAAAATTTATAAAGTATCTGATTTCAATGATCGAAGAAAATTAATTGCAACTTAAATCGTGTACATATATATTTCGCGAGATGTTGGCTTATAATTTCAAGTTCTTATAATATATACGCGAGAGATTGGCCCATAATTGTATAAGCAATTTTATTGCAATTTACGATACAATTACTTCACACTATTGAAATGCGTAATCTTAATGGCGGATTAAATTCATGGAAAATTTTATTATTCGTATTCTCTGATAAAGAACATACATATAAAGTTTGCAAATAAGCATCAAACACTTTTCACAATACTTATCTATCAATGTCTACTTATTAATATGATATTTATGTTTAAAAGGTCGAGTTGAACCAGCGATAATTCATATAAATTTGTTACATCGATTTTTCATTTTCTTACCTTCACGTATATTTAGAATCGAATATTATATATATATAGATGCACGCACACTTTGGATTATAATGATAATTTATTAACTTTAATTCATGTCTCAAATGTTAATGTGCGTAAGGATATTTTTTTTATATATTGAAAAAATAGATAATTAGCTTCAAATTTTAAAAAATCTCAATTGCAGAGAGAAATTGATTGAATCTTGATAATTTAGTGATTAATAAATAAGTTTTTTAAATTTGAATTTTCGAAATGCTACGAGGTTTGAAGTTCACAGTCTATATGATCAAACGATTGGAAGAAGAAATATTTTTCACCCAGAAAAGAATATTTTTTGTTTATCTATTTTTATTTTTGAAGTGGTTGACTCTAAGTTTAAGTTATCAATTGTGTTTACTAATTTGAATTAGCAACTAAATTTTTGTTTTTCAACTGGTAAATTTTACTAATAAATAGTAATTTTCTACATAATTATTAGTCAATATTATTAATCAATAGTAATTTTCTACTTAGTAAGTTACTACTTAGTAAATTTTACTAATCCCAATAGTAATTTTTTACTAATTCATTAGAAAAAGCTACTAACTCAAACGCAAAAAATCAGTCACTAATTGAAAGTAGTGATCACTTTTACTTTTGAAAGAACAAATAAAAGTTTGTAGAAAAATATTTGAGGAGAGAAATAAATATTCTTTCCCTTAAATCGTTGATTAAAAAAAATGAGAGTTGTTCCAAGTCAGGGGAATAAGGGAATTTAGGGAAAAGTCCAAAGAAATGAAATTAGTAAGGAAAATTTCAGGGATTTTTATCGGATTTATTGAAAAAATATCACATTTTTAGAAGTACTATACAAAAATTCTGTTTCTGCACTTAGAGAAAAATTTTGGTTAAAGCAAATAAACAATTCATTTTAATTAAATAAAAGTTTAACTCAGAGCTTACTACATTATTTATTTGTTTTAATTAAGAACTTAAAAAATAATTTTATCCGACATAAATGAAATTTGTTCTTGAATCAAATAAAATAGTTTTAAAACAAAGAAAAAGTTTATTTAGCTCTGACATTCAAATGAATCTCGTCTTTTCTGCAGACGTGATGCCCGAAAACATTTTTAAAAAATTTGAAAACCTTGAATACTTGGTGAATTAAAAAAAAAAATTATGAATTCTCGATATTAAGGTAATTTCAGGTTAACTTAAAAAATATTTAAATAGTTGCAATTTTCGGAAATATATAGTTGAATATCTTTAAGGTTCTATAGAATAAAATGCTTGTAAATTATTAATGTCGCGAGGAAATTTATTTTAACAATTATTTAAGTTTTAAGAAATTTGATTTTTTAAATATTTAATTTAAATCAAATTACTTCAAACGAATTCAATTAAAATTTCTTATGTGAAATTAGACGTTTAGATTTAAAAATAACCTATTGAAGAATTAGTAATAAATTAAAATTGAATAAGAATAACTTATAATAAAATAATATATAATTATTATTATATAATTATATAATTATAACCTTATAATTCAAATTGCATCCAAAGTAATTTAGTTTGGAAATATTTTATTTGGAATTTTGATTAATTAGCTAATTTTAAAATAACTGATATTTTTAAGTAATCATCAGGAGAAATATTAGTATTTGAATTAGTGACTGACTTTTTGCTTCTAAATGGAGTTGTTTTTAACTGATTCAAATTTAGATAGTTCTTAAGTAGACATGCCCTTAAAGTTTTGAATCAAATTTTTGCTTCAAAAATTTATCTTTCTTATGTAAAAATCCTCTTGATTTTTTTTAGAGAACAGGAAAAAAATTAAAATTCTCTTTGGAAATCAGGGAACAACAAAATGAAATTTTTTCTGGCAACCCTGCGGTTGTTAACTTTTCTCCAACATAAAATGTTGAGAACATATAATTTTCAATTACTGATCAAAGAAGGTTAAAATTTTGTCAGTTCTAAATTATTTCACAAGACTAATTATATATAGTTTATCGATAATAGCACTTCAAATTACAAAATACTTGATTGATTTTGTAATTCTCTATATAGAAATAAAATAAATCCGAAAAGTTTGAAAAAAATGATTTAAAAGATTATTAAGTATATAATATATTGTAAAAAGAATATTTTAAATTGAATTTCATAATAACGAAATAAAGAAAGAAGGAATTAATCTCTCCATGGTACATGGAGGTACAATTTCTGCGTGTCAAGTATACATATAAACAAGAAAAAATTTGCATGAATCACGTGAAACGTTTTTCTTGTCAAAAAATATATTGTAAGACAATGTTGAAAGCATGTGCCTTCAGCCCTAAAGCCATATGGACCTGGTAAATTTTTGCCCTATAAAAACAGAAAACTTTTGACGTGAATCGTGAGTGCTCCTGCAAATAAATGGTTGGTGATTACCAGCAATTTACCTTATAATACGTGGCGTGGCTCTTTTCTCTTCTCTTCTCTCAATACTTGACAATGAGAAGGGTAAGAGGGATAGAAAGGGAGGGGGGTAAAAGGGGGAGAATTTTACCATAGAGTGCGTTGGGGTTTTCGTCTCGCGTGGTTGTATCGCGATTCGCAAAACGTACCTGGGGCGATCCATCGATCGTCAGGTAATTGTCAGCGCTCAGCGCCCTGACGCAGGTGTAACGGTATAAAACGTGTGCCCGAGGTTATCCGCTTAAATACGTTAATATATCTTTGAGGAAGCTGCCTTCAAACTTAAAAAACTGAAATGAGAACACAATTTACAATTAATATTACTTTAACCTCATTCAATTTAAAATAAATATTTTACTTGTCTTTGAATTCTATATTCGCTTTGGGTGCGCCTGGGGAAAAATTATGTTGCACCTGACGAGGGAAATAAATAAATCGGGGTTTTTATTATTCCTATTTTGTATTTTCAATGAAATTGAATAAGAATTTAGCGTTGTTTCATTACATATAAGTAGAACGTAACTGTCGAATTTAAATTATTGATTTTAATTATCGAATTTAAATTAAATTATTGGTTTTAATTATCGAATTTAAATTATATACAGCTGGGGAAAAAAATTTGAATCAATCAAATTTTGATTGAATTTATCAAATAACAGGGTGTCTACTAACCGGGAATTTAATTTAACCTCGAAAAAACCTTTCAATTTTTATAGATATTTATACTCTTCTCTAACTTTGAATTAGTTAAAAAAAATTAATTTGATAGTAAAAGTCAAGTACTAATTCAAACAGATTGTGTAAATAAATTATAAAAAATTATGGAGTTAATAGAAATATTGTGAAATTCGACTGAAAATATGTAATTGAATTTGTTAAAGGATTTCTTTAGAAACTTTTTAACAAATAAAATTTTCAAAGTATTTTAATTTAATAATTAATAATTGGATTTTATAGTCACATTTTAATGAATTCATGTTTCTTAGTGCGAAGATTAAAAATTAGAATTTTTATTAGTTAATTTAAAAAAAACGATATGCACTTCAAATTTTGTATTAAAATTGAATAATCGCAAATTTTTTTTTTAATTCTGAAAAATAAAATTGTTAAAATTTTTCAATTTCATTGTTTCAAGATAATTTATTTTTTCTAAACAAATAATTGAAAATTTTTGAAATAATTGAAATTTCTTTAAATTTTTTTGAAAAATAATTTAATTCTTTGAAAGAATTTTAATTTAAATTTATCGAAAGTAATGAAGGGATGTTAGTGACCGTAATTATAATTTTATTTTTAAAATATAAAGTCCCTCTTAAAGTTTTAAATCACTTTTTTGCTTCTAAAAATTATATTTTTCTATTATTATTCAATAGTTATAATTATTGAACTTCTTTTAAATTTTTGTAATTTCAAATTTCTGAATGTTCAAAAAAATTATATTTATCATTTCTTAAGCAAATTTAATGTTTATTACTTATTATTAAGTAAATAATTAATTATCACTGCTTTATTTTTAAATTGTAATAAAATTCTTCACAGGAATTAAATTATTTTCATAAATAATATCTTTTTTTGGAAGGGTTTCAATTACTTTTGTAAATAGTAAAATTCTTTGCAGAAATTCTATTATTATTATCAATAGAATTGTAATAAACTTGAAAAAGAAAATTTCTAAATATAATTATAAAAAGACAAGATTATTTTTGAAAAATTGAAAAAATTATTTTCCAAATTTTCAATTAAAATTATTATTTATTTATGTTCGAAATCAAATTTAAATTTAAATTTTATGAGAAAAGAAATTCGGGGAAAAATTAGACCATAACCGGGAAAAACCGGGAATTTTATTGAATGTAAATAGGAGACATCCTGAATAAATGCATTTGCTTTAATGAAGTTGAAACTGGCATTCGATTATTAGCACAAACTTAATTTTGAAAAATTAACTGGATGCTAGTTTCAAATTGATATTTTTTAAACCGATATAAAACATTGAAAAATTAACAGAGTGCCAGTTATTTTTACTCATTTAATTTTTAAAATTAAATTCTATAGTTAAATGTTTTGAAAAATTAACTAGGTGCTAGTTTCAGCTTAGTTTTTTGCTTAAAACCTTTGTAAAATTTTAGAAAATTAACCCACTTAACTTTGCTAATTTAAAAGTTAAATAATTTTTTACCTGAAAATAACGTAAGGTTTTGAAAAATTAACAGGGTGCCATAGTAGCACCCATGTAATTTTGAAAAGTAACAATTTTTTTCTTCGAAACCAACATTAAATTTTGAAAAATTACCTGGGTTCCATTTTCAGTTTGATTTTTTATTTAAAACCAAAATAAAACTTTGAAAAATTAAATTAATATAGGTACAAATAGCTAGTTATTAGCACTCACGTAATTTTGAAAATTAAAATTTAAAGTTAGATATTTTCTTTTGTTTAAAACCAACAAAAAGTTTTGAAAAATTCCCTGGGTGTAAGTTTTATCCATTAATTTTTTTGTTTTAACTCCAAAAATTTGCTTCAGGTGGGATTAAAAATTATTTTGCTTTATTTGTTCCTTCGCAAGCAAAACTTATTAAAGTGAACCGAATGTTTATTTAAATGAAATACACATTTATTTGATCTAAATAAACCTTATTTGAATAACCCTTTCTTTACCTGCTGCACATTTTTTGACACAAAAAAAAGAAACATAAATATGTATATAGATATGTATAATTCTCAGCGGAGTTAATCGTTCAGGTGTCCTGTTTTAATGAGAGCCGTCGAACTATAAGATATCGCGAAAAAAATATGCAAAATAAGCGTGAATTGTAATCTCGAACGAAACGTCCTATAGTGATACTAATATACACCCAGGCGTCAAGCTGATAATAATTCAGCATCGTTAAATTCAGCCGGCACATTAGTAATCCATAGAACTTTTAAAAGAACCCTACGGCACTATATAGTATCTCTCCTCATTAATTGCAATTAAGTAAATCCCCGCCAAGGTCCAACTTTTCTCTCTCTCTCTCTCTCACTCCCCCAAATGATCCATTATATCGCATTTATGCACTTTTTGCATGCCAGGGAGAGAACCTAAATTTTTTGCGTAATGTATTTTACGCATATGGTCAAGCTACACACGCGAGCCGATATACGAGCCCACGCACCTCAACAATATTCCCTTCCTTCAAGTCTTCCAAACAGATAAAAGATTTTATACTCTTATTTTAATTTCTCTTCTTTTTTTAAAATTTGAATATAAATTAACCTCTTGGGTTTTCTTTTTATTTCACTTTTGTTTTGTATATACTAGTTTTCTCTCTATATATATATATATACATAAATTTGCCATTAATATTCAATAAAATGACACTTTGAAGTGATGAAAAAAATTGTAATAAGTAATTTAAGTTTAGGTATTACAATTTTTTATAGGGATTATAATAATCATGTTTTGATGAAACGTAATCTTGTTTTTAATAAAACATCACCATGTTTTTAATGAAACGGTTGTAATTTGAAAATATTTCTTTTTTTGTATGGAAAACAATTTTTATTTTTAAACCGAACAAAATTTATGAAGCTAAAACTGACACCTAGTGATTAGCGCCCGGAATTAATTTTTAAAGTATAATATTTTTTTGTGTGGATAAAACCAACATATAAAGTTAGGAAAAATTAACTGGGTGTAAGTTGTACCCATTTTATTTTTCTAAATTTTATGTTTGCTTTAGACAAAAAAGTGAGTTGTAACTGCCACCCAAGTTGACTTTTCGAAATTTTATTTTGGTATTGAAACAAGAATGGAGCTGAAACTGGCGCACTCGTATCAGCACTCAGTTGTTTTTCAAAAATTTTGTTGGTTTAAAACCAACATTTTTTTAAACTAGCATAAAATTTTGAAAAATCAACTGGGAGCTACTTCCACTTCGCTTTTATTTCCATACCAACATCAAATTTGAAAAAATTGAGTGCGAATTTTAACTTTCCATTTTTGGTTAAAGCCAACATAAAATTTAAAACAACCAATTGGGTGCAATAGTACACACTTGATTTTTTTATGGATTCAAAACCAATATAAAATTTTCGAAAAATCAACTTGGGTGTTTCATGAAACTGAAACTATAGCACTCTGCTAATTTTTTTACTTTCTTTGTTTTGAAAATCAACTAGATACCAGTTTCAGGTTCATATAAAATTTATTTGTACCAAATAAAATTTGATAAATCAAAATAAAATTTATTCACACCAAATATAATATTTATTTCAACCAAATAATATTCTAGTTTTAACAGAAATAATTCCACCATAGAACTCATAGAAAAATAGTAAATGGAATTTAAATTAATAAAAAAATATTGATATACTCAGACATATATAAAATTTATGAGATGCATTTACATTTAATTGTCACAGCCATATCTTTTTTTCATGAGTAAACTTGCTAGTGAAATTTGAATACATTGAAGTTTATTTCTCCCTTTTTTGTAATTACATTCAATGGCAATTAATGTATTGCAACACGAGTATAAAATTTATGTCTATAAAAAAATTAATATTGGTTATTTTATCTTTATGGCTGAATAATAAGTCAGATATTAATGGTAATAAAACTTTCGATCTGCGCACTTTGATTGCGACATTTGACTATACTTTTATAAATAATTTATTTGCAAATAATTCCCAAGCTTAAACATTGTTGTTAATTTTCGAATATTAAAATATAATTATTACGCCCTGATAGACTCAGAAAGAAATTTTGGTTAAGTCAAAGAATATAATTTATTTGAGTTACAAAAAGTATATTTATTTTGCAGTTGATTAGGTTCTTTATTTGTTTTAAATAAAAATTGTATTTATAAAAATAAAGGAAACTTTATATTATGAAAGAAATAAAGTTTCAGTTAAACTAAATAAAATTTATTTGAAACAAATAAAATATTTTGTTGGTTTAAGTGAAAAATATACCTATAATTTTTCTGGGTATATATTTGACAAGGAGCTTATAACGAAATTTTTTATTTGTTTCAAATAAATTCTACTTGCGTTTAAAGACAGAGTTTTACTTGGTTCTAACAAAATATTACTTGGTTCAGATATAATTTTATTTGGTTTTAATAAAAATCTTTGTTTCAAATTAAATTTTTTTCTGGCTCCATATTAAACTCGGAGCCTACTAAATATTTTATTTGTTACAATTGAATTTTATTTCGTTCAAATAAATAATTTAGTACAGGCTTTAAGAAAAATATACTTTTCATTTAATTTAAATGAACCTCTGAGGGTGAATTATAGCACCAAAAGGCTTGCACACTGCTTTTTATTAATTAAAAATGTTCATTTTTAAGGAAAAATTGCGTAACATCGTTCGTGAACGATCCCTTATTAAGAAAATAAAAAATTTATTAAAATAAGATGATAAAAAAATGAAAAGAAAGATAATTAATAAAGATTGTTAATAAAAACAATAGCACCCAGGATCTAAACTTGGTAAAAAATATATAATTAAAATTAAGAGGAAATTATATTTTGTTTCAAATAAAATTTTTCTAATTGTACAGATATTATATTAAATACTAGATAATTGATCTTTATTGGCCATTTTTTAATTCACGTGCGATAAAAAGTTTTCCGTGTATTAATAAAAAAAAGGGAAGTTCAAAATGTGAAAACAATATTTATCGTTACTGCATATAAACTTGAGCACACGCGATACACACTTATGGTATCAAATGTCCTAAAGTGCATCATTCTCTTTCTGGAACACATGAGACAGCATCTCCTGTGTGCGAGTTTACCCTTACTGAAGTCTATACATTGAAAAAAAGAAAATATTGTTTTCATTCCTTTTTTGTTTCTTTGGTTTCTTCTAAGAGAGAGGGAAGGAGTAGAATACCGCCTGCATATGGCAGCTGCGTGTCGTGTTGGGTGACGTCATTTTCGCACGTGCAGAAATTATACGTCAACCACTATAGCTCTTTGCTTGGAAGCTCGTGCCCCTCATGGTGTCCACAAAAGCCTGAGGGAAGCACCTTAAAAGGCAAAGAATTCCAGTAACTTAAGCTTAAGAATTATTGTATATCACAATATAATAAAATATTTACTGCCATACGATTTTTTTTTCGAAAAAAGTAACAATGTTTAAACTGCTGGTATTTGGTTTAATTAATTTAAAAGAAATTTAAATCTCCCTTTAAGTGTCAGGATATTATTTGACAAACATAATTTTGTTTTTCGCTAATATTATTTTTACACTTACCAAGTGTTTATTTGCTAAAAGATTTTCCCAAAATATAAAGCCTAGAGATTTATTCTAGGCCTTTATTTTTTCTTGGACCTCTCAAG
>CM065460.1:32255902-32414474 GCA_032872475.1 Leptopilina myrica (nomen nudum) | reverse complement strand
CCTGTACTTATTTTATTTATCACTTAGAAAATATTATTTGGCACATAGATAATATATTTTTAATCACAAACACGTAAAAGAATCAACGGCAATGTGTTAGAGAAAGGAGCTATTTCCGTCCTTTTCTGACACAAAGTGTAATTTACCATTTGCCAATCGAAACAAAAATCAATAATAATTCGTCTCAATATATGACTTATTTCTTCTAAAAAATGCTAAACTTACTAGATATTACCCGGCTTGCATTGAGGTCAAAGATTATAGCGTTTGTCGGACATGTTTTCCACTTTAAGCGCAAAAATCAATTCTTTTTCTCAAAAATCTATTAAATCTTTACTAATATTCCTTAAAATTGCAAAACTATACAATATTTTACCCGGATTAAACTGATTTTTTTCGTTTGCTGCAGAACGGCAGAGCAAGAAAAAAGGACGCTATGACAAATTCTTAGCCATTGACATCGACAAAAATTTATCGATTTTTTAACCATTTTTCCATGAAATATCATTAATCTGGGCATGAATGATCAATAATATGCAGTATTTTGTTAAATATAAGGAATATAATTACCATTTGACCATAAAAAAGTGTGAGCGTCATAGGACCCGCACGACCATCCGCCATTTTGTGAAGAGGCGACCACAAAGCGGCGGGGGATCTGCGCTCTGATTGGCTGAAATGTAAACCAGACGTTTCTGATTGGTGGACAAGTTTTTATCGGGATTATGTATTTGTTATGTTGGCAATAGTGTAAACTATTATTAATGATTAAATAACAATTAAATTAATAATTTATTTACAATTAATATATTCGTATCGTATCATAGAATTATATATATAAGAAAGATATGGAGTTTATATTACGTGTCAATCTATTCAGTTTTTGTTTACTGTTAATTTGATTATTTGTTCACTTGACTAGATTTCTCAAGAGATTTATTCCTACTTCCGGTTTTGCGCAAAGTGATCGAAAATAAACTATTCTGCGCATATACAATGTAATTTTGTTTACCTTGATTTTGGAGTTCATCGGGCAATTGTTTATGTAAATTATTTTCCAATAAATACGTATTGTTGAGTTGTGTTTTTTTGCGAAAGTGTTTGTTTACAACATTTTTGGTTAATTTAGCAACCAGGAGGAAATATCCGATTGGCTACTTTCCTAATTTTATGTCTGTCACGGACAGATAAACGCCGTCGTAAACTAGGATAACCTCAAATTTTTGAAAATCTTGTTTCCCTCGTGTAAAAGTTTAATTACTATCAAAAAATATATAAAAAAGGAGACACAGTGATTTATTTTCAGTGTGAATTTCTATTTTGTAATCGCAGTATAGCAAGGGAAATTTTTAATTAATTATATATATTCACCTAACAAACGTGTTTTTAACTGTTTGATTTTATTTTCAGAGACATTCACGACGCGAACTCAAACGATGAAATAATAAACCATTCATCTTCCCTCTGATCCGGTATCACAAATAGGCAATTCGTATACAAATGTAATACTCAAGTGGCAACACTTCATAACAAAGCGATACGAAAACTGGCTCAAAAATCGAGAACCCCTATAAAGTTTCTTCCCTAAAGCACACCCCATGACAATCAAGGGACAAGGTGCGGCTCTTTGTATGTTTCGATAACAAGTGTAACGGATTCAAGAATCATTGAGAATCATCGAGGGGTGAAAAATAACCACAAATTTTTTTTTCTTTTCAATAATTGACAACGTTTTCTCGGCGGAAGAAAATTATATGATCACAAAAACTGTGGGAAGTCAGTACAAATTTTCGTTTTAGTTAATTATTATTATATCTATTTCAATATTTCTTAAAATATACCATTTTTTGGAAACTAAAAGAGAATCCTCAGGGTGTTTACTAACCGGGAAGTCTGAGAAATAACCTGGAATTTAAATTAACCGGAATTTTTATATAAAACCAGGAATTTTTTCACTTAAATTAAAAAAAGTTTTATTATTTTCATTTGTTTTTAAAAAAATTACTTCTTATTTCAATTTTTATAGATATTTTATACTCTTCTCTAACTTTGAATTAGTTAAAAGGAATTAATTTGATAGTAAAAGTTAGGCACTAATTCAAACAGATTATGTAAATAAATTATAAAAAATTGTGGAGTTAATAGAATTATTGTGAAATTCGACTGAAAATATGTAATTGAATTTGTTAAAGAATTTCTTTAGAAACTTTTTAACAAATAAAATTTTCAAAGTATTTTAATTCAATAATTAATTAATAATTAGATTTTATAGTCACATTTTAATGATTTCATGTTTCTTAGTGCGAAGATTAATAATTAAAATTTTTATTAGTTAATTTAAGAAAAAACGATATGCACTTTAAATTTTTTATTAAAATTGAATTCTCGCAAATTTTTTTTTTTTAATTTGAAAAATAAAATTGTTGAAATTTTTCAATTCCATTGTTTCAAGGTAATTTATATTTTTTTTACCAAATAATGGAAAATTTTGAAATAATTAAAATTTCTTTACATTTTTTTGAAAAATCATTTTATTCTTTGAAAGAATTTTAATTTAAATTTTTCGTAAATAATCATGGGAAGTTAGTGACCATAATTATAATTTTATTTTTAAAATATAAAGTCCCTCTTAAAGTTTTAAATCAATTTTTTGCTTCTAAAAATTATATTATTCTATTATTGTTTAATAGTTATAGTTATTGAACTTCTCTTTAATTATTATAATCTTAAATTTCTGAATGTTCAAATAAATTATATTTATAATTTCTTAAGCAAATTTAATGTTTATTACTTATTAAGTATATAATTAATTATCACTGCTTTTTTTAAATTGTAATAAAATTCTTCACAGGAATTAAATTATTTTCATTAATAATATCATTCTTTGGAAGGATTTCAATTATTTTTGTAAATAGTACAATTCTTTGCAGAAATTCAATTATTATCAATAGAATTGTAATAAACTTGAAAAAGAAAATTTTCAATTATAATTATATAATTTAAATTTTATGAAAAAAGAAAACCGGGAAAAAATTAAGCCATAAACGGGAAAAACCGGGAATTTTGTTGAATGAAAATAGTAGACACCCTGATCCTATATACTTGAAATAAATTTAATATTTTGTTAATTTTTCTACCATTTCTGTTTATTTTTCACAGGATATGGAATCAAAAATTTCGTGCAGGAAAATTATTTAAATCGAAAAATATTGTAAAACAAGTTTTTGAGCAAAGCATTTGATAATCTGCGTTTGAAAGGAAGAAGAATGAAGATCATAAGTGTGGTCTTTAAAACATGATGAATTTGGCAATTCAAATTTGACATTTGACACTTAATAATCATGAATCACTTTTTGGGGAGACACCCATTTTTTGAGATTATGATCTAAGTAAGTCTCAATGTTAAGAGGTCAGGAAAAGGTACCCCACTCGAAGAACTAGTTTCGTAACATCTATCCGCATGGCAGTGTGGTGATAATAATTTATAATTTTGCGAATGATGAACGAAATATATATTCAAATTTAATATTAACCCCAAGCTCAGTTGCAAAAGGGGGTTCAACTGACTTTTTATGACAAGTGTAACGTACACATTTCAGACAGTCGCCTGGAGGTAATGAATTATTCCAAAAAAAAGTGAAGAATACTGGTTATGTATTTTTTCGAGACTCGCTTTTTTTTCACCTCACATATATGACTCTACGGATTCGTTCAACTGCATAATTTGTATCTTTCACGAGTTAATTCTAATGTAAATAAAACTGACAAAGGTTTGTCAGTCAGTCTATATGTGTTCACATCTGTGACAAAATCGCAAAATTAATAGCAATTTTTTGACACATCGCTGGAGAAAAAAGAAACTAAGATAATTTTTTACTCGACAATATCTTAAAGAATAATACGAATTTCTTTTGGTAAAACTTTGAATACGTTTTTTTCAAAAAAAAAGTTGATAAAAGAAACGTAATTATAATTCTCGTTTTTCAGGTATAATAAAACTGCGAGGATAATTAAAAAAAAGCTATTACAGAATTTCTTGTCTTTTAAGTAAAAATAATAGTGACATACCTTTTCATGACACCTCATCTGTCATGATGAGCAAGCTCGTCTGAGTGTCATTAAGCTTCATTTACAATCCACACCTGATTACAATATCGCCTTATGCATAAATTGAGAAAAAAGCCGCTAACGATGCTCTGAGCCAGGGAATAAAAAAAAACTACTTAACATCACAGGGTTGCGTCCCATATCCCCTTTTGCAATCGCTCATGATTTCTCCACGTTTTTGCTCATCAATTTAAATCCATTTTTTTCCATCCTCTCTTCAACAATGCACATAAGGAATCTCTCAAGAGTTGCAAGAGAGAGAAAAAAAATTCCCCTCTCAACCCCTTCGCAAACTTAATTTTCATTATCATTGAAATTTCTCATCTGAAAAAGAACATTTTTGCAAAAATGTATTCAAATTTTACAATTGAAAATAATAGCAAAAAAATTACATTAAAATTCTCAAGATATAAATAATGTTTTTCGACAAGTTTTTAACGTTCATAGAACGAAATATTTTTTTAAATTTCCGATTGTAAATAATTTAAAACATAAATTATACTTTAAACTTATAAATTTTTGAAACTTTAAAATTGATTATTTATAGTACTTTAAACTTATTTATTATTTCCTGATTTTTCGCTGATTTCTAATTTGAAATTAATTAAAACTCATATAATTTTTCTAAATAAATATTTACCTATGTACTTCTTATTTCAATGTTCACAGGAAATAAAATTTAACAAATTCAACTTCTGAATAATTGAATAATTTCTAAAAATTAAAACTATAACCGTTCCAGAAATTCAATTTTTTTTAAATTTTAAACTAATCTTCATCTCTAAATCAATTATCCATATTAATTTTTAATAATTTTTTTGCAATTTCTTCAAAAATTTCATTCTTTAAATTAAAAAAATCCAATTTTTTATAATGATTTTTGAAAATATATCTAAATAATTTTTTGAAATACAATAATTTTACAATAAATTAAATAGAATTGAATTTACACTTGATGCTTATTCATTAAATTTTTCGAGAATTTAAGATTATTTCAAAAACTTTTCAAAATTCTTTAAAATTTAATTTTCAAAAATTGTAATAAAATTCTTGAAAAGATGATTTTGTTTTAATTCAATTTTACAGAATTTCAATTAAGTATTCAAATTTTTTTAAATTATATATTTAAAAAATTTTTATTAGAAAAATTATTCAAAAATAAATTTCTAAAGATTTGTTTATAGTTTTGCTTTTCACACTATAAAAATCGAAATAAGTTGCATTTTGTACCAAAAATATGGTATTTTTTGGCAAAACTTTTAAGAAAAGTCACATTATTTGAAAATAGTCGAGAAGGTCGAAAAGTCATAATATCCTAGGCCTGTAATATTTACTTATTTTGTAGTCTTTAAGAACTATAGAAAAAAAGTTATAAAATCTCTTTGTTTAAAAAAAATCTTTTCAAGTCTGTGAAATCAACACCAAAAGTCGATTAAATCAAGATTGTTGAATCTTCTGTTCAAAAGCGATAATCCGCAACTGTAAACCATATCACTTTGTAAAATTCAAATTCGGTACACTTCGAAAAAGTAGATTTGAATAGAATAGAACAGAAGTGCGTCATAAAAAAACCATAATACTCGTATAAATCAAAAACAGGTCAAGATTGTTCTCGATGAAGATTTCATGTATACGATTCTCATAAAGCATCCCGCATACGTGACGAATTTAATATTTATACAATATTTTATGTTCCAGCGTTATATAAACTAACAATTGCGAATCTTAAAGAATTAAGGGCGCTTCTATAATAGAAGAAAAAAGGGCAAAAAAAATATAACTACTTTGTAGTAGCATTCTATGTTTTTAATAGCCAAAATTTTGTTTTCAATGGGAACTATTCGACAGTTATCCCTTCCTGTTACATTCACGTACTAAATATGAAAGGAGATCGTCGCTCATATGAAAATATAAAAGATGGGACAAATTTTATGATACATTTTATTAGCAAGTTGAAGACTTTGTATCAAAAAGTCATTTAAAAAACGAGACGCGAACAGATGATACATACAAAATAAAAGACTTGACTTCGTTTTAAATAAAAACGATTGCAGGGGATTCTTTTTAATAGGCACACGCGTGACTTTTGTAAATTTTTAAACCATAAATTTCAATTAGTATACAAAGTATGTGACGTGTACCAAATGCAAAAATTCAGTCTGAAAGTTTCATAATTCCAGAATTAGAATATTCAAAAGCGATTTACAAATTATGTATAGTTATTATGTATTTTTGTTTATTAAAAAAATTTCAAACAGTTTAAAAGAGTATTAAAAAATCAGAAACGAAGCAGAAACCTTTTCAATTAATATTAGAATAAAAATCATTACAATGAATCAGTTATGAACTAAATATTTAATAATTTATAGAAGTTTTACATTATTATTTCCTCTCAATTTTCAATATAGAGATAAATTATCACAGAATAACTTAATTAAAATGCTTTCGGATATGACGAGATAAGTTTTTTCCTTGTGTTCTTAGACATTGCTGGCAGGGGTTTCTTGAGTAGCTGGAAAAAATTAATTACGTTAGTATTAATCGTATACAAAGAGGTCCGAGTGGTATAAAATTTCTATTTAATGAGATACGGAAAACAGTGAATTATTTGATTCAAATAACCGATAACTTTATGGCTATTATCAAACAAGTATTTACTTGAACCAAATAATTTTTATTTGAATGAAATAAATTCTGTTCGAATTAATAATTTTCAGTATTTGAATAAAATAAATTGTATTTGAACTAATTTCAGTATTAGAATAAAATAAATTGTCTTTGAACCAATTTCATCATGTGAATTAAATAAATTGTATTTAAATGAATAATTTTAGTATTTTAATTAAATCAATTTTATTTGAACCAATAACATCAGTGTATTTAAATCAAATACCAATTTTAATAATCCAAGAAAAATTAAGCAAATACAATTTAATTGGTGTAAGGAAAAATTATTTTATTCAAGTAAATATTTATTTGATAATCGACCAGAAATGGATTATTTAGATTAAATAAATTTTCCCATTAGAGGGTAAAAAATATATTTTAATACCTTTATATGAATATTCTAATGCAGTTGCAATAGTCCTCATATCGCCTTCAATACTACGTGCCCAATTTTCAACATCTCCTATTTCTTTCAAAGCACTCGAAAACGATTCAACTAGATTTAACCACGATTGTGTTTGTTTTGCAAAATTTGTTGCACTTGTTTGAAGTTGTTTTGCTTCAGCATCAAGTTTCTTTTGATTTAAATATGCCTGTGCAACTCTGAAATCATTAAAAATATTTTACTACATAATTGAAAACAATTAATACGACAATCAGAGTGGTCACCAGTTTCAGTTTATCAATTTCCCTAACAATTTACTGACATTAAAATTATTTTCCCTGAAAAAATTCTTTTTACAAGAAAATATGCATTTTACGTAAAATTTGTAAAATTTATGAACTTTAATAATTTCTGAAACTAAAATTTACAATTATAACTTGTCCCGATGAATTCAATTATTTTCTATAATTCTCAACTAAACTTCATCTCTTGATTAATTTATTATTTTAAATAATTTTCCTTAAGTTCTTTTAGAATCCAATTATTTAAATGCAAAAAATCATTTTTTTATTATATATTGTAATTATCGAAGTTTTATTCTAAAGTTATTTTCAAAAAATTATAAAAAGTAAATTCTTAAAAATAATTTTTTAAAAATATTTTAGAATAAGTAATTTTTAAAAGATAAATAGTAGTTTTTTTTAAATAGATAGAATAGAAAAATTTACAAACAATTGGAATTTGGTCATATCTTTTTAAAATAATAATGGTTTGGAAAATATGCTAAATAAAAGTAATCAAATTTTTAAAGAATTTTAATTACAAATAGAACAATAATTTCTCCGAAATTTTAATAAATCTAAAATTGTAAAATTTTATAAACTTTGTTCGAAGATAACTGAATCTTAAAAAATTAAAATAAAACTATTTTAAGAATCAGTTTTTAAAAATATTTTAATGTAATTTTTGGAAAATAATTGAATTTCTTAAAAGAATTTTTGTATAATTTAAAAATACTAATTCAGTTCTTGACGAATTTTAATTAAAAATTCTGAACATAATTTCTTTCCAAATTGTTAAAAATAATTCTAAAATGTTACTATTTTGTATTTGAATTTTTTTTACAGAAATATGTAATTGAAAAAACTAAAAATATTGAATTTTTAAAAATTAGAAACTAAACTTCATTAGATTTTTTTTTTAAATTAACATTTAAAAATTTTTTACAAAAATTTTTGATAATTCAATTAGTTTCCATATTTGAAATTAAAATTTCTTTAAAACTTGATTTTTAAAAATTGTCACAAAATACCTACTTGAAAGAAATGAATTATTTTCAATTAAATTTTACAAAAATTCAATTATTCAAAACAATTTTTATTATATATTCAAAAAATGTAATTATCTTAAAAATGATTTTAAAATAATTTTTTATTAAGGTTATTTTTCGCAATATAAAAATCGAAATAAGTTGCAGTTTAAAATCAAAATTTGCAATTTTTGAAAATAAGATTGTAAAAGTCTTTCTTAATTTCCCTGAGAAAAATTGCTTTTTCTATATAACTTCCCAGACTTTACTGACAAGAATTTTGTTTTACTGACATTTCACTGAATTTACTGACATGTGGTCACCCTGGACAATATTATTATTCTAGAGCTGTAATAAATATAAGAACTAATTATAAAATTTATAGGAGCCAAAAAAATAAACTAACCCCACATTCAAATGATCAACTAATGCCTGAGTTAAATTGTTTGCAGCTTGAACGGCTTCTTTTCTTTTTTGTTCTATAAATAAAAATACAATAATTAATTATTTCATCCTTTGTTTATAAACAAATGTTGTTTGTTTATAAATGAGAAAATTGCTGTAAAAAGAAATCTAAATATTTCTTACCTTGTCTTTCTTTTCTTGCTGCTTGTTTACTTTGATGTTCTTTCACTATTGACGACAACATTATACTTCATTAATATTAACACACTTCGAGAATTAATTATTTATATTTTAATTACGCTGGCGTTTTAATTAACAATCTGCCTTCTGTTATTATATTTTTGACACTTATCAGCTGATTCCAAACCTAACCTGAAAAATCCAGATGTCGCCCCAGTATTTTGTAGCGGCAAATTTAAATTTTTGTTGAAAATAATTTTTTTTAATTGATCTTTATATACTATTCATTTTGTTATAATTTAAATAACCATGAAATTTTTCAACAAAAATTTTATTATTTACAAAAATCCTAATAAAATCCTTCGCAAGAATTCAATTATTTTTAAAAGTAGTAAATTTTCTCATAAAAATTCAATTATTTGAAAAAATTGTAATAAAATTCATTGCAATAATTCAATTATTTTCATAAACAATAAATCGATTATTCGGTAATTTCATTTTTTAAACAATTTTTATTATAAAATTCTAGAAAACTTCAATTATTAACATTGAAAAATAAAAAATTTATTGAATAATTGAATGTTTGTTAAAATTGAATTCTCATAAAGAATTTTATCGACAAATTTTTAAATAATTGAATTCTTTTGACAAATTTTAATAAATCTTTTAATAATAATTACATTTTTCGAGGAATTTGATTAAAAAATTGTATCCAAAATTAATTAAAATCCTGCGATGAGTTTTATTATTCATGAAAATAATTTTCAAAAATTTCCAAAAATGTTATTAAAATTTTTATAAAATAATTGAATTTCGGTGAAGAATTTTATTTATTTATAAATAATTGAATTCTTGTGAAAATTTTATTATTTATGAAAATAATTGGTTTATTTAAAAGAAATTTATCAAAAATTTTGTAAATTATTGAATTCCTGTGAAATTTTTCCAAGACTTTTATTCAAGTTTTTAAAAATAATTGAATTTCGAAGAAGAATTGTATTATTTATAAAGATAATTGAAATTTTGACGAGAATTTAAAAAAAAATTTTGAACATAATTGAATTTTAGAGAAGAATTTTTTATTTTCAAAGATATAATTGAAAAGACAAGATTTTTTTTTAATTTTCGAATATAATTGAATTTCTGCGAAAAATGTTATTACTTTTGAAAATAATTGAATTTCTGTAATTATTTGTAACTTTTCCAAAATTAAATTTTTTAAGTATTTTTAATTAAAATTCTCTTATCAATCTAGTGTTTATGAAAATTATAAAAATTATTCATTACATAATTTATAAGTCATAATTTTATGATGGTTCTTTAAAAAGAAAATATTGTCTGAAATGGAAAAAATTTAAGGTTTTGTATTAAAATTCGTGGTTATTTTTATAGTTCAGAAAGCAAACAAAAAACATAAAAATTTAGAATTTTTTCATAAATTTTAGAAATTCTATTTTTTCCCGTACTTTTACTTAAAATCCCTGACTTCCCTGACTAATTTTACTTTCCCTAACTTTTCCCTGAATTCCCTGGCCTGTGACAACCCTGATTTTATAGTTGCCAATGTGAATTTTATATTTTTATTCTTTAAATAATTATTATACAAGAATATTTATTTTTTACAGTGGATTAAATTTTTTTTTATTTTTACACATTCATTATTTATGAAATATTATAAATACAAATCAAAATGAAATAAATATAATAAATATTACACTTACCTTTCTTTAATTTTTGCAAGCAAATAAAAAAATTTCAAAAGAAAATTTTTTTTGTTTCTCTTGATAATCTTCATCCTATTAAAATTAAAATTTAATTCAACTATTCTAAAATTAAAATAAAAATGCCATTGTTTGCTATAACCAAATAAGAATTTATTGAAGATTTAGTAAAAACAGATGATAAATTCAATAGTAATTTTAAGATGTTTCAATTACGCCACTATAATCGAAATATGGAGGTAGGATGGTGGAGGGATGAGGTGAGGATAAGAAACTATGGAACATTTTTATTTTCTTTTTCATTTTTAGCAAAAAAGCTATTCACCGGTGATAGGTATATAAAATTATCGGAGAAAGAATATGATCATTATAAATTTGCGAGCACTATTAAAACTCACCCCTGTTTATTAAAAGAAGAAGAAGCAGAAAAAACATGAACTTAAAAAAAAATAATTCAATTCCGACGTTTTTTTTTCTTGAAAATTTTTCATATAAATGTTCGATCTGTTTCACCCCCAAACCACTGACTTGTCCGGCTTAGGGGCTCGTTGCCCAACGATATTTTCTTATATTTTCTTGAAGTTTTTTGCATTATTATTGCACTCGTAGTTCTTCAAATGCTTGAGACAATATATTTTCAGCCGCAAAATGAATGGGATTGGATCATATTCTTTGTCACAAGCGCGAAAAACCTTCGTTTCTTGAATGAGAAACATCTTGAGAGAGAAATCTTGTCTTCGATTTTTTCTTTGCAAAATTTTCATACTTTTCAGAGTGAAACTTCAAACTTCCCTCTATCATCCAATACCTCTTGATTCAAAACCTTATAAACAAACAAACATGTTAGAGAACGTACATTTTATTTTCTTCATTTTCATTTGTTTATTTATCGCTTTAAATAATTTAATATTATTATGATTTTGTTTTTTTGCTTTTCTTTAATATATCAATATCAATATTTAGGTACTTTAAAGGGTTGTTGAAAATAAACATTTACAAAAAAGAGAATCAGTACCCAACTAAATTAATTTGACTGGAATACAAATTGAAGCAGAAATCTATTTTAGGAAGCAAGAGAAGACAAAAAAAGCAATCAAAATTGTATTCCAACCTTTACATATCGTGGTTTTCATTTTACGTTTACAATATCACAAGCCTTATTTTCAAACTCGCAAAGTTGTCAAATTTTTTATGAATGAACATAAGGCTTTAACATCCATTCTAACCTTCCTATTTTAAGTGCAAGAAAAAAAATTCTTTCTTGTTCCCATATTTTTTATTTTGTTTTCTATTCGTCAATTAATTGAAAAATGTCACTTTACTTTTTGGAAAAAGTATTAAATAGCATGCTAATAAACACAAAGTACACTATGCATCATAAAGTAGGTAAGGTGAGAATAGCGACAATTTTAAATGTAGTTATTTGAACGTTTTTGACCCTTAATATAGTTAGAAGAAAAAGGGTCATAGGGTCAAGTCACACAAATGGCTCCCACAACCCATCTGGCTTCTCGTACCACACTCGTGTCACTTAATACCGACCTGAAATTCATTAAGCAACAAAGACTATGATTGTTTGATCCAGGTTATTGGGTACTTAGCAACTACCGTATATCTTGATGCTCCTGTATCCCACTCTCGTTTATTCACACACTTGACGATTTTTTTTTTTTGTATTAATGACCCATTTAATGCCGACAGTTTACAAAAATATAATACGATTAAAAAAAAAAGGAAAAAAAACCAGATCACTATAAATTCTAAGTCTAGCAAATTTTGCAAAAAGAAAAAAAAGAAAAAAGAAAACAAAATTTTCGAAATAGTTCTCAACGTTCAGAAAACGTTAATATTATAACGGTAGTCTCTCGATGTTATTTATTAAAACTAAAAATTTATCGGTAATCTCTTCTCTCAAATTTTACAGCGTTTATTTCTAAAACAGATGAAACATGTAAATAAGTAAACGACTGTAAATTTTGTTAAATATCTAATTCTTCACATTTAAAGCTATATTATACAAATTTTGTATCACTGAATTACAATAATGGATGTAGAACAAAAATTTTATTTCGTGTTTCCCTTATTTTCAGATAAAACAATTAAATTTTTCTCCTGATATGCAGACAAAATATTGACTTTTTTCTTGACTCAAAAGAATATTCTGATTCACAACTAAAACTGACTACATACTAAAAAAAAAGTTTTACTACATTTACCGACGAATTTATTCAATTGCAAAATTATTCGAAAAACAATAACTTCTTTTTTACGTAAATATTTAACCATTAAGAGTGATAAAGTCAATATTTTAAATTATAAGAATATTGTTACTGTCACATCTTAAAAATTATTTCCATCATTTCGATTTCAATATTATTTTCCAGAATATTTAACTAAAATTCTTTAAATTAATTGTTTTTAAAAAAAGTTCTTTCAGAAAATTCAAATCCACTTGTTTACAATTCAATTTTAGAAAATTTCAATTAAAAAATTATTTAATTAACTGTATATTAGAAAATAAAAACATTAAATAGTTTTTAAAAAATTCAATTTAACTTTTTAATTCTACAGAATTGTTTGTTGAAAATCGTAAAATTCAGATTTTCATAGATCTTAATTTGAAACAATTTTTAATTTTAATTATTTCTAAAACTACATATGCCATAATTCATTCAATATTCAATTATCTAAAATTCGTTTTTTTAGATTTATTTTCTCATTTCGAGAGATTGAAACAAATGATATTTCTGACATAACCAGTACAGTTAATTAAAAAATACAAAATGACAGGACGATTTGCGCGGTCTTTAAATTATTAAATTTATGTTTAACTCGATTTAAAAAAATGGATTTATCTGTTTTTTAAAACATACTTTTAAGTTATTAAAATACAAAAATAAATAACTTATTGAATAATTGAATTCTTTTGAAGAATTTTTATAAAATTTTAATGAATAATTACATTTCTCCAAGAATTCGATTAAAATTGTATTAAAAATAATAGAAATTTTATGATAACTTTTATTATTTATAAAAATAATTATTATAATTTTAATATTTCATTGACGGTTTTTAGAGTTGAGTGATTAGTTGAGAAGTAATCACTTTTTTCGAAGAATTTGATCAAAATTGTATTAAAAATTATTTAAATTGTGCGTTGAGTTTAATTATTTATAAAAATAATTGAATTATTTCAAAGAAACTTATAAAAAAAACTAACAAATGTTACGAGCGAAACGTGAAATTCAATTTATTATAATGCAAAATACAAAATTTTTTATTTTCAAATTTAAATTTTTTGTTAAATTAATAATCAAAATTTTAAAAATTCACCTACTAAGTAAATATTTGATTATTATTGTTTATATTTTAAAACATTTTTAAATAACTTTTAGCAAGAAATTAATTATTCACATTCACAATAACATTCTTGGAAAAAATCCAATTATTTTCATAAATAGTAAAAATTTTTCCCAATTTTAATAAAATTTTTTCGAAAAATTGATTTATTTTCTAAACTTCTGATAAATTCTTTGAAAACATTCAATTATTTTTAAAAATTATAAAATTCTTCGCAAGAATTAAATTATTTCTACGAATAATAAAATTTTTCACAGGAATTGAATTATATTCAAAAATTTTTAAATAAACTTCAACAATAAAGTATTTAAATATTAAATATAAAAGAACCTATCAATAATCCGAATCAATTTCTCAAATAAATTATTGACAGCTTCCTTAATATTTAATATTTAATTGCCGAATGATAAATTCACTTCCTTTAATTTGAATAAAGTATTTAATTAGAATTTTTAACAGAAGTGATTATTTTTAAAATTTGAAAGAAATTCTTCATAAAATTCAATTACTTTCAAAACTTTGAATTAAAATTATTGAAGAAAATAGTTTATTTAAAAAAAACAAAGAAATGCTTTAAAAGAATTGAATCAGGATTAAAAATTTTTTTAATAAAATTCTTTGCAATAATTCAATTATTTTGGGTAATAAAAATTTTTTTTAAACAAATGCAATTATTTTTAATTTAATCGTGTTAAAATTTTCCAACACAAGAAATATAGATTGTAAATAATAGAATTTCTGTAAAATTTTATTATTTATGAAAATAAATAGATGTTTGCGTATACTTATATACAAATTTTAATTAAATAATTGAATTCTTTTGGAAAATTTTTGAAAATAATGGAAATTATAAGTGAATTCTGTTAAAATTTTAGAACATAATTGAATTTTGAAGAAGAATTTTATTATTTATAAAGATTATTATTAAACATTTAACGAGAATTTCTTTAATGTTTAAATATAATTGATTTTTTTAAATCTTTGGTAAATTCTCTAAAATTCAATGTTTTTTTAGTGTTTTTAACGAAACTTCTTATATAAATTCATTATTTTTAATAATTAATAAAATTAATCAAATATATATTAAAAAATTTAACTAATTTCAAAAGAATTTGAATTATTGACATTTTTCAAAAATCTGAATGTTTTAAAATGTCTAATTACATTCGTGTATTATTGAAATGTTATGAAATGTAAAATTCAAACCTCTTAAAGTTCATCTATTTACAAAAATTGTAAACACAACTCTTAAAATTCAATTAATTTTGAAATATTTAAATAAAATTATTGATTAAAAATATCTAAGTAATAATTTTATGATAGTTCTTGAAAAAACAAGTTATTTAAAAAGAGATTATTGTCAGATTCAGAATTTTCTTTTGAAGTATAAAAATTTAATTTCCTCCAGTGTTTTTAATAAAAATCCCTAACTTTTCCCTGATTTGTCTGATCCATTCTATTTTCCCTGACTTCCCTGATCTATGGCAACCCTGAAAAAGTAATTAATAAATAATCTTTGCATTCGAAATATATTAAAATTCCTACGAGTTTAAAGTCTTTTACATATGGGAAATGTATTTCAGTGTACAAAATTTATTTTCATCAATGTCAATAAGCTCCACTACCATCAATTCGTAAAAAAAATACTTGTAGTATCGTGTCATATTTTTGCTTACTGTCTGCACGCTAGTATAAATCTTTAAATGAAGGACGTTCGAACTTACGTGGTGAGTAAGAAGGAGTCCTTGACCTATCGTAACGAGAGCGTTTTCTATAATAAGGACTCGGCGAACGACGATAACTTCCTCTGTAACTATTTCTGTAAAGAGAATTTTCGAAATTTCATCAAAACCGAAATGCCGTAATTTTATCATTCGCTAGTTTAGATCAACAATTGTTTCTTATTTTAAAAACAAGACATTGAAATTGAAAACTGTTACAATCAGTTTAGGGATAATATTTAAATCTCTACGTTTTTAAAAGTAGAAACATAACTCTCGATCTAATCCAAGTGAAAAATAAAATTACGGCATTTCAGTTTTGCAAATCAGAATAAATAATCGGAGATTTTCTTACTCTCTGCGTCTGGAACCGGAAAATTCACGTTCATTGAGATGCGTGGGTTTTCCCATGTAGATACCAGGTGTTGGTGTGTGCGCCCTTTGAGTGATGGAAAAATCAACTCTTATACGTCTACCATCGATTTCCATTCCCGTGCACTGTTCCTTGGCAACTTTAGCATCTTCCGGTGATTCGAAATACACGAAACTAAATCCCCTCGATCTTCGTGTCTACGATGGAATAAATAGAAGAAAAATTTCAATTAATCATCATGTAAGCTATTTAATTTTGTCGAAAATAAATAAAAATAAATAAAATAAAATAAGTTCGGCCTCACCAAAAGAATACAAATTTTCTTCTTTTCTTAAACAGCTAAAAACGTTAGTTACATGATAAAATAATAACAGCGAGCGATAATAAAAAAAAAAATTTTTTAATTCTATTTTGTCGCCAGAGGCCTTTAACATTATGCGTTGTCTTCATAAGCGAACGTTCTAAATCTCTGGCTTTCTTTTCATATACCCTTAGATTGAATTTAAATCCAATGTGAAAGGAAATAAAAAATTTCCGAACTAAGGGAAGTATTTTTTTTGTTTTTGAAAATAAATTAGTTCAATAGATTGAAAATTGCAGTGAATTTATTACCTTGGCATCGATCACGACTATGACACGCTTTACTGGACCGTACTTGGAGAAGATGTGGTAGATCTGTTCCTCGGTGGTGCAAATGGACAGGCCAAAGACTCCCAGGCAACTGGATGGGCAGGGGTTTTCCCGGTTTCCAACGTGACGTCTTCTAGATGACATAGGACTGCGAGAGTGTGAACGATATAGATTTCTGTCTTCATCGCGCGAATAACGCGAGCGTGAGTAAGATCGAGACCTGCTGCGTGAATAGCGTGATGCTCTGTACGGTGATCGACTCCGGCTGCGACTCCGATGACCACCTCCTCCTCCTCCACCACCACCACCTCCGCCATACTTGTTGGCACGGTAATTTTTTCTTCCTCGCGATGGGGAACGACTGCGGGACCTCGAGTACTCCTTCATTGGCCTGTGAGCTTCCTTCCTCTCGCGAGACTTCCTTGATCGTGAACGTGAACGCGAATCCCTGATGCCCTCTGCTGTGCGTGCTCTTCTCGGACTTGCACTGCGACTTCCACTCCTCTACAGTTTTTAGAATACGTAATTAATATATCATTCTTAAATTGTTATCAAAACTAAATGAAGGATGGCATGACAAAAAATAAGGGTAAAGCAACAATTTCATGATTTTACAGGAGACAAAGAAACACATTTAAAAATTTCCTCTAATCATTTAAGAAAACACTAAAAAAAACATTTCGAAATAAGTTTTTATTTTACAAGTAAAAATACAATTTATGAAGATAAACATTCAAATTAGTGAGAAAAATAAGTAAAAGTAGTCGATTTTAGCGTTACCGTCAAATGCACATATTTTCTTACAAAATTACTTGTTAAAAAAATAAGAGTTTAGAGAAGCTAAAAAATTAATAAAATTAAAAAAAAATTGTTTGTTTTTAAGAAAATTGTTAATTAAATCTTTACTTTTGAAAATAAACAGTGCCGAAATTTTCAAATACTAACTATACGAACAGGAATATAAAAAAATGTACAGAAGAGTAATATATATAAAAAAGAAATGCATTTAATGATATCAAAAAGAAAACAATATTTTTAACCACATTAACCTATTCATAATAACTAATATTCATGTCTCTTGTTTTTTAACTGAATTACATTGTAAGTAAAAATTTATGCTTTTTTTTATTCTTATTTTTATTAAAAACGAGTTTAAAAAATTTTTTGCAAGAAAATCCTTTTACAGAACTGTGTAAATGAATTCACCTGATTTTTTTTTTATAAAAAAACCTCAATTTCGAAAAATTGTCACCTGACCCCTTTTGTCATACCACCGTTCAAATAATTTTAAAAATTAAAAACATTCATTCAACTTTGAAATAGAAAAGAAATCTCAGAACAAAAAAATTTCCGGAGATTCCTCTCTTTCAGGATTTGCCACAAAAGCTTAACTTTGTTTTTCCCTGACTGTTTCCTGATTTTCAGACAGAATTTTAACTTCTTTCTTGACCCTATAAAGAATATTCTTATTCACCCTAAATAGATACTCAAAAAAATGTTTTATTTCGTTAAAAAATTAAAAACTAATTATTTTCATAATTTCAATTCAATTATTTTCTAACATTTTTAACTAAAATTCTTTAAATAAAATATTTTTATTTTTGAAAAATTTCTTTGAGAAATTTCAAATCCATCTTGTTTATAATTGAATTTTATGAAATTTTGATTATTCGGGAATTCTTCAATTAAATGTGTATTAGAAATAAAAACTTTTAATATAGTATGAAAAAAAATACAATTAAACTTCTTAAAAAACTTCATTTTACAAAATTGTTAGTGAAAAGTATAAAAAAAAACTCAGATTTGGAAAGATTTAATCTAAATTGTTTTCAAAATCCAATGAAATAATTTATTCAATAGTTGAATATTTTTTAAAATTGAATTTTTACGGAGAACATTAATAACTTTTAAAAATAATTGATTTCTTTTAAGAAATCTAATTAAATTTTCACTGAAATGTATTGACATAACGAATTTTATCACACAATGTTTTAAAATCACTGAAAACTTTTAAAAAATTTTATTAAAATTTTTCAAAATAGTTGAATTCATATTTTGTTTAAGTAATTGAAATTTAAACAAGAATTTTATTAAAACTTTTCAAAATAATTAACTTCTTGAGAAGAATTGCGCTTAGAATTTAAAACAATTCAATTCTGGACGAAAGGTTTTAAAAAACTTTCTAAATTATTTAATTTTTGCAAACTATTTTATTACTTTTTAAAAGAATTGATTTCTTGTGATGATCTTTGGTATTTATCAGAATAGTTGTATTTTAGAAAAGAATTTTACTAAAATTCCTTAAAATAATTGATTTTATGGAAAAAATTTTGTTGTTTATCAAGATAATTGAATTTTTTTGTAGAATTACTTAAAATTTTTTTTAAAAATAATTGATTTTCTGCGAGGAGTTAAAAGTTATTTATTAAATTAAATTATTTCGTTGCAGTGAATTTCTGTTTCAATATATTATTGAATCATGACTGTTTTTTAAAACTGAATTCTGTCATTTAGTTTTAAAGAAATTTTCAATAGTGAAAAAATTATTAATAAATTTTATGAAAATAGTAAATATTAAAAATCGTTGAATTGCGAAAAGCTTTTGGATAATAATTGAAATTTTGCAAAGAACTTTATGTAAAATTTTAAAAATAATTGAATTTTTGGTTCAAAAATTTGCTATTTATAAAAATAATTGATTTTTTGATGAAACATTTGTTAAAATTTTTGAAAATAATATCATTTCTTCGAAGAATTTTATCAGTATTGAAAATAATTGAATTCTTGTGATGAATATTGTTATTTATGAAAATATTTGAATTTTCCAAAGATTTTTGTTAAGATCCCTTAAAATAATTTAATTTCAGTAAAGAATTTTGTTATGTATCAAGATAATTGCGTAAAAACTTTTAAAATAATAAAATAATATTTAATAATTCATTCTTGTCTGAAATAAATACAAATTTTTAAGGTTTTGTATTAGAATTCGTGGTAGTTTTATAATTTATGAGGCAACCAAAAAACAGAGCAAAATTCTGTATACAAAGTCTAAAACTTTTACTAACTTTAATAAAAACTGCTGTCTTGCGTCAACTCTGTACTTAAATGCAAATAAATAAGGTTTTTAATTCAGATAAACAAAAAACTATTTACAATACTTAGGGATTTAAAAAAAAGCTTACACAAAATTCCATTCTTTCGAAATTTACTATTGTTATCTTCTTGTCTAGATAAATCACTATAGAAACTCGACTCTTGACGTAATCGATTAAACACCATTTATTTAATAACACTCAACCTAATGTTTTCTCTTGGAAAAAATCAGAAAAAACAAAAAATTCTTGTCAATTTTACTCGTCCGTCACGATTGTATATAAAATAAACTCACGTCTTATTTATATCGTTTTAAAAAAACATTCATAAACATAAGACAAAATTTACGCAATGTGCATCCAACAACGATGTTTATCGAAAAAATTATAAATCAAACGAACTGTAGAATAAAGTAGAAAATAAAAAAAGTATGCTGCCAAAAAGATAAACAGGAAGGGGCCATTGGGAGGGAAAAAACAATCAATACTTTCACGCGGAAGGGGATGAAAAAAGCTGTTTTTAAAAAGCAATTTTATCAGTAAATATAAAAAAAAGTCATGTCATTCGTTATAATAAATTCGTTCATTAAAATGTATTGCCACGTTAATATTTATTTTAACGATTAACAATTTCAAACAAACAAATGAAAATCTTATGTAATTTTCTAATATCTGGTGTAACTCAAAAAAAAAACAAAGGGAACTGAAAATAATTATTTCAAGACTAATTATAAAGCGTGTAAAATGTAGGCATTTTGTTTTTTTTCTGAGAATAAAAATAAATTTTGCAGGGGGATATTAGTTCGGATCGATAACGGTTGAGTTTGATCGCATGCAAAAGTCATACCAGAGAAGAAAAATTCAAATATTAAATGCAATAAATCTCACCTCCATATCACTCATTTTCCAAAGACAATCAAAATCCAATTAATACTTTATAAAATATATTATTACATTTAACTCGATACTTATATCGAGAAATCAAGCGTCGTTAAACTGTAATGGCGACTACAAACTGGAGGAAACACTCGTCCCTCTGTCCCTTCCTCTATGATACTAATAAAACATGTTACCAACCGTTGCTAAGTAACCGTTGGCAAGCCTTCAAGCGCGCAACTATTTTGAATTTTTAGAACCAATAATATAACTCTCAGAAGACAAAAGTTTATTATTTTTTGAAAAATTCCATCATCTAGTTTAAATTACCTACAACAATTAATCATTATATCATTAATTGCAATATTAAGCAATGGATTAAAATCAATTTTTCTGTTTTCTATTTCAAATATTTCACTTTTTTAACAATTTCCGTTGAACCACACCAACCACACCGGAAATGAACCAAGTAGATGCGTGGAATGAACACGTTTTGAAACTAGTTTGCGCAATTATCACATACGCCAAGCCGCTGCAAACGTAGTTGACGAACCATTTTTCTGTCGTCAAACGGATCAAGCTTTTTGTGAGATTTGGATCAATCACAAAAAGCGGGATTCGCTTTTCGCATAGGAATTGGCCTGCCACTGGAGCCAGCTGATTTGTTAAAAGTCGTCCACAAAATTGTGAGTAAAAGTTGATGACTTTTTTTCTACACCTTGTTGCGGTCGATGTGCTCCCAACAACCGGCCTCTTATTTGGGGCGTATATATTTTCATTTATTAATTTTGTCTCCCTATTATCAATTAATAAACACGCTGTTCATTATCTTTATTTGATATTATCGTGTAATTCGTAATTACACAAATATTATGGTACATCTTTTTTTCTATTACAAAATCAATCAATTTTTTCCCACAAACAAAATATGGCCGCCGGCCGGTTCTCCTTAAAACATTTATTTCTCATGATGAATTAATAGGTTTACATTTTTCATTTGATTAAAATTAATGTTGTCTGTAGAAAAGTCGGGAGTTGAGGTTCTTTTTTTAATTAGCATGTTTTAATGACAATTAAAGAAATTAATGCGTTATTCGGGGGGAAAAAATTCGAGTGAAAACGTCATAAATATTTATCTTTATTTGTTGCTTGAATATTTTTTTTTGTTCGTATTTTGAAAACTTGTGGTGGGGTGATTTATTTTTATCTCTTCATTCTGGGTAGTAAAATAAAAAATAAATTTTTTGTGTATATATATTTTTATTGTTCGTGCACGTGAAGTGTTTTCCATTATTGTTGTATTTTTTTTCTGTAATTGTATGTAATTTATATTACAATTTTTGTAATAATTTTATTTCAGGGAATTGCTTGTCCACTGAAGTCGTACATTTTTGAAGAAATCAATGGAGGTAAATATCATTTATTCAAGTGTCTGAATGCAGGGGAATTTTTAATTTAGTAAAAGAGTGTTAAAGTGAGGAAAATTGTTAATATTTAAAAAAAAAAATGTTGTATTAATTTATTATCGTAAAAATTCGATTTGAATTGTGATGAAATTGTGGAATTTTCAGGAAAATACGATGGATGAAATGCGACATTCCCAACAAGTTGGGACCAATATGATTGGAGTGGTGCCTAATCATTCTGCTAATTCGGGAAGAACTCGCGGTAGAAATCGCGTGACAATGCATGCTCTGATGTCTGAAGCATTGCCCTTGGATGAGGCTGCAAGATTGGAAATGAAGGCATTGCCTGGCAAGACACCTGTTTCAGTACTTCAGGAATTATTGTCACGCAGAGGCACAACTCCAAAATATGAGCTGGTCCAAATTGAAGGCGCAATTCACGAGCCCACGTTTCGCTATCGTGTTACCGTTGCTGATGTTGTTGGTTCGTATAATGTTTACTAAACTTTTTCCCTACAGTTAAATTACATGGTGAGATAAACTTGACAAGGTCCACCAATTTCTATAAAAAAAAAATAAATAAACCATTGACGATAAAAGGATAATGATGTTAATTTATAAGATCTTTACGATTGAAGCAGATCCAATCGTTTCAGCAATGGGGACCGGCAGGTCCAAAAAGGAGGCAAAACACGCGGCTGCCAAAGCCGTTTTGGATAAATTAATCGGCGTTAATACCGAAACTGCCGATGCTCCTCTTCCAAACAGTATTCCAGAGTAAGTTTTCCAAAGTACCATCATCAAATCTACCAAATTCTACAAAAATAATAATCTATTTTCCTTCTCAGTTCGCAGGGTTTACAGGAAATGCAGGGAAATTACGGCGAGGAAAAAGTGATCAATAATCCAATTGGCTCGTTACAAGAGATGTGCATGTCCCGTCACTGGCCACCGCCGAAATATTCAATGGAAGGTGAAGAGGGTTTGCCACACGAGAGACAATTCACCATTGTCTGTTCAATTTTAAAATATCGCCAAATTGGTCAAGGGAAGAGTAAGAAACTCGCTAAACGTCAAGCGGCGCATAAAATGTGGCAGAATTTACGTGATTCTTCAGAACAAACACAAACTGCACCTGATGATGACGAGGTATTTTATTTTTTTCAATTTAAAAAAAAAATGCTTTCCGCATAAAAAAAAAGAAAAATGCTTTATCTACATTATGAATGAAAGTAAAATTATTACTTGTGTGAATGGTGATCGCGTACAGAAGTGGAAGTGATTTTGCCTTTTTGCAAAACAATTTTTTTTTACAAAAAAAAAAAACCTTCCTTTATTTCCTAATATCTATAACGGACAATTTTTCTTTCGTTTTTAACAAAGATTTACCGTCCTGACCCATTTGTTTCGAAAAAAGAAAATTTCAAGCTTGGATCATTTCCACTTCTTTCTTTTGTTTTCTAATTTCTTAAATACATTTATTTTTCTAGTATCAGCATTTTTAAGTGTACATTTGCTCTTATTCTGTCGAATTGTCCGTTATAGATTATTCAAAGAAATGCAAATTTGAGCGCTCGATATGCCGATTTGAAAGAAAGCAAAATCTCGACTTTGACGACCGCCCACAGTCACAAAGTCTCACTATTTCACAAGAATCTTAAATCTTCTACGGGTGTTAAACTGTTTGAGCTACAGGTTTGTATTTAAACGAAAAATGTTTTCTTTCAATTTCTCATTTTGTGTTTCACTTTTTTAAAACAAAAACACTTTCATTCACAATTTTCTTTTTTTAAATTACTGAATAAATCTTTTAATACAATTAATATTGTTACAGAATACATGCCTGAATGATGGTGATGTCAATTTGGTGCAGTTCTTGCAGGAAATTGCTTCCGAGCAGCAATTTGAAGTGACCTATGTGGATATTGAGGAAAAATCGATTAGTGGTAAGTAGTTTTTTCTTTATTATTTCTCTGATAATTATTATTTAAAAAATATTTCTTTCAGTAGAAAATAGATATTTTAAATTCAGTCGATTTTGTTTCTAACAGCACAATAGTTGAAAATTAAGATTGAAATAAAATATAAATATATTAAGTATACAAGTTTTTACGAAAGTATAAAAAAATAGAAATTTCATGAGCACTTTTCTAGAAATATCCAGTCTCTTCAGTTACTGGAATTTGCGGTAAGAACTAAATCCACTTCGTAATCGAGTTCGTTGGTAGGAATTTCCTCGCAGATCTGTTCATTAAATGCAACTGCAATCAAATGTGGCTTTCGTTCTTGTAGTTTCGTTATATTTCTCAAGTAAGAGTCATAATATCCTCCCCCGTGACCTAAACGTTTACCTTCACGACTAAACGCAACTCCAGGAACAATTATCAAATCTAACCCACCTACAAAGTGAAAATAGTGACGTATTTTAATTAAATTGAATTTTCACTTAAAATGAATGCTTAATTTAGCATTATTCAACATTAATTTCCAAATAAATAGGATTTCGAGTAATATTAATAGAATTTCGAAATAATATTCAATTATTAATTCAATTAAATTGATTAGAATGGAGTGAAATTAAAATTCATCTTTCTTTACCAGTTTCAAGGGCATCTTCTCTTATGTCATTTTTATGCGGTTGTTTAATATTCCAACTCGTGAGGGGTAATTTTTCGTAATCACTCATTGAATTCAATTTAACCATTTGCATTTTCGAACCTCCATATCGAGGAACGAATACTTCCTTCTGTTTTTCAAAGAGATCTTTTAGTACTCGTTTTGTGTCTATTTCATCGTCAGTACTTAAAAAGAGAGAAACCCTTTTGCCTTCAATATATTGAGGCAAGGCAGTCAACTAGAAAATGTGCAAAAAATAAAGAAATTAAAATACTTTAAAATAAAATCCGAACCACGTTTCTGAAAGTTACGTTTATATTCAACGATTTAATGAAGATTATATGTATTTTAATAAATATTAATATTTTTCTATTGACATATTTATACATTTTTGTATAAAAAGTGTTTTTTTAGTATTTTTTTGATCGATAATAATTTAAGAGGGAAAAATTTCGAAACAAGGCATTTTATTATTTTTTCATGACAAATATTTCTTTTCCTTCAATCATTGATTATAACTTCAACTTTTCGCCGACGTTACTAATCTTACAATTATCGAAAGAAAACTGCAAAATGAAAATTGAAATAGTTTTAAAAGAATATTAGTGAGATAGTTACAACTGATATTTGAAATATAATGATAACAAGAAAAACAATAATAATTTCAACTTTATTATTAAAATTTTGCCGAGTGATAGTTTCAATCATTACAAAATAATAATAACAATAATTATATTAATGGTCGTTAGAATCATAACAATAGTAATTATAAATAATAATAATAATAACAATATTGATAATAATAATAATAATCATATAAATATTCATGAAATAAATCATAATTTTGAATAATGTAAATTTAAAATTGAAAGAAATGAAAGAAAATTTTACAAATAATAACGAGCGTTTTAAGTACATTATTCAATGAGCATTGAATTTTGGCTTGATTCTATGTTATGGAAATATTTTCTTGTTAAGCTAACCTGTAAAATATATTTACACGCTTCTAGAAATGAAAACAAAAAGTAAAATAATACTCACTTTTTGAAAAACTTTTTCTCCTTGTCTTGATTTTTCCTGTATGTCAATTGTTTTTAAAATATTCTTTATTGAAACTCTAAGATTCTTTTTCGCTAAATTTATTGCCATCGTGAATGAAAGCTCTCGAACGATATTATTCACTGCGCCGACTCGTTTAGAAATTATGACCGGTTTCGCAACAAAGACGGAAGAAACATGTGATACTTTTAAATGTATTAACTGCCATATTTCGTTGTATGTGAAATTAATTTTTGAACTTTAAATTTTTGTTTTCGTCTTATAATAAATAAGTTTAATTAATTAATTTGCAAATAATAAATTATTGACAATAGTAGGATTTCATTAATTAAAATTTAAATATAAAAAAGAAAAAAATTAAAACACATTAACAGTTTTTTTTAATACATCTAAATTTTTTTGTAATTTTATTATCAAGCTGAAGATTATTTTAACCTTTGATGAACTTTGTTTATTTGTAAAGATTTTGTAAATTGTAATTTATTTATAACTAGCAAATTGTACGCTCTCTAGTGCATGGAATGTTGTATTGAATTTATTATAATGCAAATTATAAACTATATTTTCAAAATTTTTAATTTTTTGATAAATTCATAATCAAAATCTGAAAAATTTAATTATTAAGTAAATATTTAATTATTAATGGTTATATTTTCAAAAAATTTCAAATAACTCTTCGCAAGAATTTAATTATTTTCAATACAATTGTAATAAAATTTTACGTAAAAATTAGTTCAATTTTCTTAAAAATAATTTTAAAAGCGATTTAATCTCAAAAATTCAAATATTTTCCAAATTGTTAAGAAAATTCTTGTAAAATATAAAATTATTGTTTTTAAAAATTAAAAAATGACACAATTTTCACTGTAGGATTCAGTAAAAATTTTTTCTAATTTTAAATAAATTTTTTAGAAAAAATCCATTTATTTTCCAAACTTTTAATAAATTTTTAGAAACAATTCAATTATTTTTAAAAATAGTACAATTATTCGCAAGAATTAAATTATTTCTATAAATAATAAAAATTTTCACAGGAATTCAATTATATTCAAAACAATTTTAATAATATTTAACAATAAAGTATTAAATTAGGTATAATTTTTATAATATATATAAGCGATTATTTAAAAAACTTGAAAGAAATTCTTCATAAAATTCAAATACTTTCAAAATTTTCAATCAAAATTATTATTGAAACTCAACTGTTTAAAAAAAATGTAAATAAATTCTTCTAAAGAATTGAATTAACAGGGTGTCTACTAACCGGGAAATAACCAGGAATTTGATTTAACCGGGAAAAACCGGGATTTTTTTCACTAAAATTAAAAAAAGTTTTATTATTTTAATTTGTTTTAAAAAAATTCGTTTTTATTATAATTTTTATAGATATTTATACTCTTCTCTAACTTTGAATTACACTCGGGTCGCAAAGTTTCAGTACATTTGGACTTTTACTTGTAAATGCTCGCTTTACTTCAAATTCAAATATTTCGGTAAAAATAGATGCTACAGCTATCAAACAAGGATCATTTTAAAGCTCAATAAATTTAGAGTCAAATAGGCAAAAAAAATAACCAATTTAATATTGTAAATTTGAAAATATAATTCTTTAAAGTTAGAGATTTTTTATGAAAATTGCGATTTCGTAATCTGGAGTTTAAGCGAACGCCAATTAATGAAAAAATTTCTTTAAGATTTGACAGTTTTACAATATAATGTACAAATTTCACTCTTTAATTCAAGACCAAAATATTTTATAATTATTCAGTATTTGCCTTAAATTCTGTAAAAATAATTACTCTTGCTTTCTAAAGTTTTCAAGGAATATAAATTGCAAATTCGTCATTTCTGTTCACTTGTTTTATCAATTAACCAAATTTTTGAAAAATGTGCATCTCTTTTTTATTGTAAAATTTAAAAAATTGCACCTTGAAATAAAATAAGTAATAATGCGAGTTAAAATTTGTAACATTATAAGAAGAGGGATAAATTTCATGTAAATAATTTAAATTTACTACAGTCAAGAGGTTCAATATTTTTCAAAAGTGTGGTTAATTGATAAAACAAATGAATAGAAACGACAAATTTGCAATTTATATTCTTCGAAAAATTTAGAGCAAGAGAAATTATTTTTATACAATTTGAAAAAAATACTTCATATTTGTAAATGATTTTTGTCTAGAATTAAAGAATGGAATTTGTACTTGTTATTGTACAACTGTCAAGTCTTAAAAATTTTTTTTCTTCAATTGGCGTTCGCTTGAACTCCAGATTCCGAAATCGCAATTTTCATAAAAAATCTCTAACTTTAAAGAATTATATTTTCAAATTTACAATATTAAATTGGTTTTTTTTTGCCTATTTGACTCTAAATTTATTGAGCTTTAAAATGATCCTTGTTTGATAGCTGTTGCATCTATTTTTACAGAAATATTTGAATTTGAAGTGGAGCGAGCATTTACAAGTAAACAGTCAAAATGTACTGAAACTTTGCGACCCGAGTGTAGTTAAAATAAATTAATTTGATAGTAAAAGTTAGGCACTAATTCAAACAGATTATGTAAATAAATTCTAAAAAATTATGGAGTTAATAGAAATATTGTGAAATTCGACTGAAAATATGTAATTGAATTTGTTAAAGAATTTCTTTAGAATCTTTTTAAGAAATAAAATTTTCAAAGTATTTTAATTTAATAATTAATTAATAATTGAATTTTACAGTCACATTTTAATGAATTCATGTTTCTTAGTGCGAAGATTAATAATTAAAATTTTTATTAGTTAATTTAAAAAAACGATAAGCACTTCAAATTTTTTATTAAAATTGAATTCTCGCAAATTTTTTTTTAAATTCTGAAAAATAAAATTGTTGAAATTTTTCAATTCCATTGTTTCAAGATAATTTAATTTTTCTAAACAAGTAATTGTAAATTTTTGAAATAATTAAAATTTCTTTACATTTTTTTTAAAAATAATTTAATTCTTTGAAAGAATTTTAATTTAAATTTTTCGAAAATAATCAAGGGAAGTTAGTGATCGTAATTATAAATTTATTTTTAAAATATAAAGTCACTCTTAAAGTTTTAAATCAATTTTTTGCTTCTAAAAATTATATTATTCTATTATTATTCAATAGTTATAATAATTGAACTTTTCTTAAATTTTTATAATTTAAATTTCTGAATGTTCAAATAAATGATATTTATCATTTCTTAAGCAAATTTAAAGTTTATTACTTATTAAGTAAATAATTAATTATCACTGCTTTTTTTAAAATTGTAATAAAATTCTTCACAGGAATTAAATTATTTTCATAAATAATATCAGTCTTTGGAAGGATTTCAATTAGTTTGTAAATAGTAAAATTCTTTGCAGAAATGCAATTATTATCAATAGAATTGTAATTAAGTTGAAAAAGAAAATTTCCAATTATAATTATAAAAAGACAAGATTATTTTTAAGAAATTGAAAAAATTATTTTTGATTATTGGATTTGATTTAACTAAATCAGAATTGTTCTAAATATTAATTTTTTTCGCAGGCAAATCTCAGTGTTTGGTGCAGTTATCAACATTGCCTGTAGCAGTGTGCTACGGCAGCGGTGTGACCAGTAAAGATGCACAAGCGAGTGCCGCTCAGAACGCTTTGGAATACTTGAAAATAATGACCAAGAAGTGAGCCAGCGCTTTGCTTCTGCCAATCGTCGCCACCAACAGTAAGACCAACAATACGTTACTTTCAAAAAATCATAACAATTTAAACGATTCGAAATTTTATTGCACCAGTAAAATTCGTGGTGGTGCAACAAAATCACAAATCCGTTCAACAAGTAATAATGGATTCAAAAACAAAGACGCCAATTGCACAATAACATCGCGTATTCGTGTTAATGGCGTTGCTGAGAATCTAAAAACAAATGATCAACGCGAGAAGAATTCCATTTCAAATCACACCTACGACAATCTTCGGGGAATCAACAACACCAGTACAACGGCCACTCCATCTCAGGATCATTATTCAATTTCCAAGGATTACAAAAAATCCTCAGTAGTTGATTCAAAAAATCACGATTACAAAACACGTAATTCCTTCACATCCAGATATCAAAACACTTTTACAAACAATCATCATCATCATCATCCTAATCATAATAATCGTAATGATTCAACATACAATGGAAGGAAAAATCAAGAGCCAACTTCTAAAATGACGCCAATTAATTTTCCTCCATTGCGTGCGCCACAGAGTATCGTTAATGTGCGTCATCCATTTGTCACTGAGTCGCGAACAAAGCACGAGAATACAAATATGAAACCGAAAAATTTAAAGGACACGACAACTTATCAAAATTACGGTTCATCATTAACTGGTATTCAAAATATTAACAATATGACTCCAAATATTTCTCCATATTCACGTGCCGATTCTTATCCACCTCCACCACCACAACCTCAACCAGTGACTAATGTCATGTTTTCCGATACTCCCCAATTTCCACAGTCACCTTCATTTAATACACACACACCTTCATTAAATCAATTTCCAACTTATGATCCTGGGAGTTTTGCCACAACACCATTGACAATTAATCCAGTTATTCCTCAATTCTCAGCTGAGAATTCAATTCCCTATCCGCAATATGAAAATCAATTTATCACACCAAATCATTATCCGACTGATATTTCAAGCAATCAATATCAATATCCAACAAGTGTTAGTCAAATTCAGGAATCGCCACTTTTTATTCAAAGTCTTCATAGTCCAATCGCTGTGACTGATCAGTACGCTGCGCCAAATTATGCCGGAGCCGTTAGAACTGAATTAATCCCACGATTGAGACGACCGCCTCGATATACAAAGTAAATTTTCAACGAATTGCGTAGATTCTTGTTTTTTTTCACCACACTTGTGAACCGTTGATTTGTAAATAAGTTCAATGTTCTCTCGTTGATTTGAGGAGAAAAAAAATCGACTTTGGAAATTATTGAATTTATTTACTATCTATATTGGTCTTTTTTTCGAATTTCTACTTCCAATCGAGTTGGAAATATATTTTTTTCCAATAATCGAAAAACTTCGATCAACTTTCGATTTTTTTCTAAAATGAAAAAAATTTCTCGCTGATTACAAATTTGTTTCTAGATTTCTCACAGTAATAATTATTACGTACATTTTTTTCTTTTCTTAATTCATCATTTTCTCGAAAAAGTTCGTTAATGACGTTCGATCGCCCTATTGTTGCTCTACGTGAGAGATGCAGTGAAAATTATTTCAATTTCAGATCCATTTTGAAATAGATTTTACCTAATCTCGTGTCCAACGACAAGCCGGAGCATCAAAGAGTCACCGGATTTGTTGACGAACTTTTACGAGATTTCAATTTTTTTTCCAAATAATTAAAAAAAAAAAATTTCTTTTTCTTTCCCACTGGTTTTTCTTTTGTTGAGACATGGCAGAGCACTCAAAAAAATAAACAAAAATTCAAAAAAAAATAGTAAAACAATATTCCCGAGTGCAGTGTCTTTATATATTTCTATAACAATCAACTCGTTCAAATAAATTGTACATAATTTACAAAAAAAAAAAAAAAAAAAAATGTGCATTATCTCATCAAATTGAATATTTATATCTGCGATCTGAAAAAGGAAGCTTCCTTTTCAAAAAAATGTGCAGCTGGTTAAAATGTAGCGAAAGCAAGTCCAAAAAGCAAGAAAACAAAATCATTCGAAATCGAAATATTTCAGCGAGAAAATGAAATATTTCGCCAAAAAAAAAGTTCTGATAAAGTTCTAATAACGTGTTAAATAACGTTAAAAAAATCAACCAAAAATTTAAGTTCACTATGGACTACTACACTAAAGCTAGTGTTCTGAAAAAGAAAAAAAAAACTTTGACAGATATAAAAATAGAGTATTTGACAAATTACTCTTGACATGGTATTACTGTTGAGGTATTATTACTCTTGAATAAAAATGGTAATTACAAGCTATACTTTGCATAGAATTAGTGGAGGTTTTCCAATAATTCAATAATACGTAGATTTATTAATATGTTTTTGATTTTTTCTTCTTTGACGTACAAAAAGCATAAAATTCGTCAAGTCTCCTAAATTACTTTATAGTAATTTCGAACACTCAAATAGGGAGTTGATTTTTTTCGGAAAATTATATTTTCTCAAACAGAAATTATGTTTTCCAAAAAAGTGAAAAAAAATTGTGCATTATTTGACGTTAAAGAATATTGCTTACCGACTACTATACTCGCGCTAGTTATAATGAAAAAAAAAGTAATAATAATAATCTTAACCAGAGTTTCTCTCTGCTTACAGTGGTGTATGTTTTTCCTTTAGTATAGTAGCTTATAAACTCATAAGCATCAAGTATAATATCCGTAAGATTAATCGTTAAGGACTTCTCGTTAAAATACTTTCCAACAAATTCTTTATTTCTTTAAAATGCGACTCGTAAACGACTCGTGGTGCATTGAATTTCGAGTTGCCTATACGAATCTCAACAAAAAAAACACCGAATGAGACTTTTTTTTTAATTGAATAACAACTGGAGAAAATCCTGAAAAAAAGAGACAAAAAGATCATTTTTCAGATTTGATATCAATTTTCAATCTGAAAAAGCTTACGAGAGTAGGGGCAAATTTTGCAACTCTTGTCAATGTCAATAAAGACATGAATCGAAAAATAAAACGAAAATTAAAGAAATATTCGAAAATTCCGAAATATTCGTTTAATTTTAGTTAATATTTGAATTTTAGACTTCTTTTTTTTTAAATAGAGTTTAAAAAATGATTCAACTCTCGTTTTTGAAACCTCTCGATTCTAGTCGGAGCGTATTTTTTGATGCATGAGTTTGGAAAATAGGCATTATTTACATGCAAAGTATAGTGTGCAACGCAATCAAGTGTTTTCTAGAGTCAAAAAGGAAAAAAAAACATTTTTTTTTCTAAATTTTCTTTTTTTAATTCATTTTTTTTTAGAATCTCTTAGTTTCTATTTTTTGAAGTCATTCTAGTTTATCGAGTTAAAATACAGTAAGTTAAAATTATATTAACCCGATAAACTAAAATGCATTGTCAGAAATTTTTTTTCTGTTCAAATATACAAAGATTTTTTGAAAAATTTCTCAGAAAAGGTTTGTATATATTTACAAGGGAAAAAAAAATTATGTACAATAGTTGATAAGTAGTGTAGGAAGACAATTAATTAATTTCGATTGCATTTTAGAATATAAAGAAAGGTTAAACCGTTTAAACCATTGTTTTTTTTAATAATGCAATCTTGCGTCTTGAAGTTAATTGGAAAAAAGCATGATTACGTAATTAAATTAAGAGATGCAAAAGAGAGACTATTTCACTATTTCAAAAAAAAAGTGAAATAATTCCGTGATATTGTAAACCGAAGAAATAGACGCAAAAAGGAAATAATTGTAAACATTTTTAAAAGAAAAGAAAAAACGAAAACCATTTCAAATTTGTCAACAAAGTACAAAAAAAAATGTCAGAATAATTTTATAAGTGATGATATATTGTGTGATCGGAAGATTTTCCCCACGTGATGTTTTTTTTATTTTATATTTTCTCTGAAAAAAACTTTGACAAAATGAATTTTTTTTTTTGAAAAATTATTTGATATTATTTTACGTTTAGAATCATGATTTATTTTATTATTTTTTTAATCTCCAAGTTTATAAAAATTGTTTATTTTAACTTGTAAAATCTTTGAAACTCTTATTGCTTTAAAAGATTTACAAAAATTATTGAAAATTTCGAAAAATGTTTAATGAAGACATTCGTATAAAATAACATTTTATGGAAAGCGATATTCATTTAATGGCTTTCGTCATTATTGATCAATACAAAAATAATGTATCAACTATATAAATTGTAGTGATGAAATTTTCTAAAAAAAAAAAAAAAATTAACCAATTTATCTATAGATAAGCGAGAAAAGTTTACTATAGGGTTTGAAATGTTTAAAATGACTCTGAATAAAATGTAACTTTCTAATATTTTAATTCTCCGGTTAATTAAATTAATTGTAACATCGATTTAACTGTATTTTTATGATTTAAACTAAAGTTTGAAACTTAATGCGATGAAATACTTTTAATTGTAATTTAATTACAAGTAATAAAGAATTGTAATTATTTTTATTTTTTTATTATTAAAAAAATTTTTTTTTTAACTAATATAAATTTTTGCAGTTGTTTGCAATTTGTGTGTTTTTTTGTACAACATTAAAATACAGTTTTGTGAAATAAATGAAAATTTCACATTTGTGAGAAAACAAATTCATGTTTATGGAAATTTGAAAAGAAAAAATCAACTCACAAAGAAAAATATCACCCGGAAAGATTTTCTCAGACTTTAATTATTATTAGCACAGATCACTCAAAGGGATAAAGTAATGTGAGAATCCCATGAAATCTTTTGTATATGACAAATGGGTTGTATTTAAAATTTTTTCAGGATCACTTCCTGCTTTAACCATCTTTGTCATTCTTTTTCTTTTTTTTTTTGTTTGTCTACCTAGATTTGAGGAAAAAAAATTGTTTCTTGCTTGTCAATAAACGAAAAGTGACAATATTGTCCTGATTTCAAATACAAATTTCATTTTACATTTATCCCTTTTGGTTGTCAAAAAAAAATTTTTCCCTGCGATATATTGTGTTGAATTGTTTCGTCTTTTTTTACACTTTTTATACGCAATTTTTCTCTGATAATATTGAAAGTAGAAATGTGAAAATAATTTTTTCGAGACAAGAAAATCTGAATAATTTGTAAGGGAAAAAAAATCCGTACAGACAATTTTTGTTTAAAAAAAAAAATAATAATAATTTGAATTTGCAGTTTTTTTTTAAATTTTGTAATACGAGTTAAATTACTCGTTAATAAGAGTGACTACAGAAATTGTTACATAATATAAAATTGTAAATTTTGTATATTTTCTTTTTTTTAATTTTTTTCCTCTGAAAATAGTTTTTTTTTTAATGGTACAAATAATAATTTCCAAAATATGGATTCTGATAATTATTCGATAATAGCCCGGAATGAGGCAAAATATGAGCATGATATGACACGGACATGGCATACAGATAACGACTTAATCGATGTCGACAAACCCTTTCTTTAAAGTTTGGGTAATAATAATTATATCTATAATCAATCAAGGTTGTTCTATGTATGATTGTGCGTGTAACTCTGTTAATAAACTGATGCTTATGAAACATAAAGTTTTATTTTTCATTTCGCAAATCATTCCTGTCATTTTTCATTGTGATTTTGAAAATGAAATTAATTAATCAATTCGATCAAATTAATAATTAGAAAAAAGTTATTTCATCTCTGAAATGAAAATTGTCTTTTCAGTTAGAAAGATTATCCTAAATGATTTGGAAAAAAAAACTTTGACACAGAGTCAAAATTTTATTTTGATTAATACTTTTATTGAATAATACTTTTTCCTAATTAATATTTTAACTTTAGAATAAAAATTTGTCTAGCGAAAACTGCTTTTTCAATTAAAAAGAAAATGATTCTAATTGTTTGGAGAATAAATTTTGTCGCAGAGTGTGAAAATTTTATTATGAAAAACTCTCACTCGAAAAAGGGCAAACAAGTTGAAAACTGGCTTCTGTAAATTTATCGTCATTCTTTTTTTAAAACTCAAGAACCTATAAAATGTTAAGAGAGGCATAAAATCTATGTTTTCTTATTTCTCTCTTTGCATTCCTTCAATTTCAGAATATAGATAAAATTACATACTTTTCCTCGCATCCTCATTCAATTTTCAAAAAGAAAAGGTGCAGAAAAAAATTTTTTCCAAACTAAAACGAAGAATAATGAAAACTTTGCAAAAAAAAAATATTATTAAAATGTATTTATTTACAAAAGGAACTTTACTAACTAAAAGTTCATTAGTGAGTGGCTTTTTATCTAAATTTATTATCCTTGTAACTCGGGCGCAGTAAAAGAAGAAGAAGAAAAAGAAGTAGAGAAGAAAAAAATTTGAAAGAATGGAATTTGTGGTTTTATGGGGAAAAACTCCTCGTAACCCAGTTTTGTTCATCTTTTTTATTATATTTTGAAGCAATTTAAGGTCCAGAAAAGTGTGTTCGCGGTGCGGTTTTGTTACCTGCATCCGCGGTCAATTAATTATTATAGGCACGAAATCCTCCTCTCTTGTGGTGCTCTTTTGCGCCTCATCTCTTTCTCTCTCTCTCTTTCATTCTTTATATAGACTATTCGACAAAAATAATATCGGCATTTCTTGAACCTACAGAAAGAATGAAGATCTTCCTCGAAACCCACTTATTTCGAATGATTACCACTGAATTCATCACAAAACTCCTCGTAAATTCTTTTCGAACATTAGAAACATTTTGCTCTGTTTATTCTCGCATTGAATTCAAAAAAAGAAATAAATTCCGAAAAATTCACTTCTTCTAACGGTGAAAAAAAAACATTTTTGCTTAAAACTGTTCTAGAGAAAAAGAATTTATTTTCTTTCAAATAAATTTTTTATTTATTTCTAAATAAATCTTTTCGTGCCTCGATTTTTATTTTACTATACCATTACTAATTTGTATTTATTTTAATTTTTTACTATTCTTTAAGTATAAATTTTTTAACCCTTAATTTTTATTTTCTATATTTTTTAGGTATAATTTTAAATTATTTATTTATTTTTGAAATAAATTCTTTTGTTCCGCGATTTTTATTTTATTTTATTTTATTTTAACAGAAATGATCCCTAAGTTTTGAACGTTCAAATGAACGAAATATATTTTATTGAAGATATTTTAATAAATTACTACCTGATTATAACAAAATTTAAAAACTAAAATTGTACGTTTACAAACGCAGTAATTAATTTTTTGGATAGTGAAGCAAAATAATTGTAATAAAAATTTAATTTTTAGAAGAAAGAAATAAATTTCGTTCATTTGAACGTTCAGAACTTTAGAATCTTTTAACAGAATATCTTACAGTCAGGAAATGTCAGAAAATTTTATTAAAATAAGTCAGGGAAGTTTCTAAATATTTATAGAAAATTTTTTTGTGAATAAACATTTTTTTTTAATCTAACAAAACTTAGAAGAGTTTTTTTTATAGTTTGTAAAATGTTAGGGAAATTTTTTTCCAATTTTTGTTTATTTTATTTACTAAATTATTTTTTAAAGTATTTTTTTATCTCTTGATTTGTATTTTCTGCATTTACATAATTTTGTATTTATTTTATTTACTACATTATTTTTAAAGTAATTTTTTATCTCTTGATTTGTAGTTTCTGCATTTTCATAATTTTGTATTTATTTTATTTACTAAATTATTTTTAAAGTATTTTTTTATCTCTTAATTTTTATTTTCTGGATTTTCATAATTTGTATTTATTGTGTTTATCAATTATTCTTTTAAATAAATTTTGTTATCCATTGATTTCCATTTTCTGGTTTTTAAACCTTTGTATTTATTTTATTCTTGTTATCAATTCAGGAAAATAATTTTCCTCTTTTTACATAATTTTTTTATCCCTTATTGATTTTCATTTCAATCGACTTTAATAATTTGCAGGCATTTTATATTATTGTCTACTTTATTTTATTTACAATAATTTATTTTTGATATAAACAGGACAATTTCAATTATATACTTTTATTATTTTTTAAATTAAAAATAATTGCCTGAGAATTTTTTATAATAAATATTGTAAAATTTTCGTGAAAAAAAAATCTTTTTCGAATTAATATTTCTATTATATAAATAAATTTAAAGGCAATTTATGACTGAGAGTTGACGATAATATTTATGAGCTATTATTTTTGCTCGTAAATAAATTATATTTCTTTACTGGGATTTAAAATAGCTTCACTGGTGTGGGATTTATAGTGTTCTTTACTTTATAATCTTCCTTTCTTCATGATCGATTGATTTTGATGAAGATTTGTCGACAAATGTGTTTTTCTCTCGCAATAAAGAGAGAATTTTATCTCTCTCTCCCTCTCTTTACTTCTATTTTTCCTCCTGTGCTTCTTCTTCTTCTTCATTTTCACTCATTCGTCATTTTCGTTCGCTTCTTTTTATTTTTGATACTTTCTCGATATGCTTCATTTGCATTCCTGGAACGTCAATGCCACATCCTGTCAAGTAACAAACCTTCAGAAGTTTGTGACTTAACATTATAAAATCCTCCCTCTCTCGTTTTATTTTCGAAATTATTATTTACCCTCTCGCAATTTACATAAAAGTCGCCTGCAAAATAATTTTTCCTCCGCTGAAAAAGAATTTAATTATTTTTTATTTTTAAACATTTCTTTTCTTCTTTATTATTAAATAAATGTTTACTTGAATAAAATATTTTTAATTTAAATTAAATAAATATTTACTTGAATCAGAAAATTTTTATTCACCTTAAATAAAGTCTATTTGAACTAATAATTTGTAAACAGATAAATAAAAAAAAATTATAAACAAATTATATGCAATTTACTTTAAACTATTGAAAATCACTAACAAAAATTCTAAAAAGTAGAAAATAAAAAAAAATTCCAAAAAGTACTAAAAAATAATACCAAAAAAAATTACTACAAAACTACTGAAAATTAATAAGAGTTCTAAAGCTACTTAAAATTGGTTGATTCAAGTAAATATTTATTTGATAGTAAACTAGTAATTCTTTATTTCAATTAAATAGATTTCCTTTACATTTTACTCCGCATTAAAATCAGGGATATAATTTTTAAAAATAAACATGCGAGCAAAAACAAAAAAATTAAAAAAAAATTTTCAAATTAACAAATTCCGGAGATGATGATAATAATAAAAAGATCCTTTCGTGATTGCATGTCACAAACACGCGCCGCTTTATATATATTATATATATAATATCAAAATAGTTCTAACAATCATGAGATGATCATCAAAATACCCTGAACCGGTTCTTTCAAACCAAAAAAAATATATAAAAAAAAACAAAAATCATTAAAATTATTTTTGTTATAAGAAAAAAAAAACTATTATGTGCGTTTCGTAATAATGTATAATCTCACAGGGCTTTGAACTTATAAAACCAGAGTAAAATGAAGGTCAATGAATCGCTTCTTTCGTGTTAACATATGTACCTGATTCGAATTTATAGAGCTGACAATTTGAAATTTGTTTCAAACTTGTTAGATTTCATTGCCTTTGCTTTTTTTTCAAAAAAGAAAAACAAAAAGGAAGAAAGTTTATATGTACAGTGCATTGGTTTCTGATATTCTTGCAAACATGACATGTGTTTGGATAATTATGCAAGAATGTTGGTCAGACCGTTTATCTAATAAGTAGACTGGTCACGTAAACTTGAAGAAAATGAAGAATAATGTCATTGAGTCATGTCCCCCTTTTTTTCGCTAATAATCATCAGTGGGTATTATTTCTTAATTTAATTTTATTTCCGCACTTTTTATTAATTTACTTTCTTTTGTTTGTTTTTTCATTATGATGATAATTTAAATAATAATAATAATAATAATAATATTAATAATAATAATAATAATAATTTATTTAATTGTAGGAATTTTATAACTGGATCCTAAAAACCACTCTCTAAATTTCAATCAGTTAAAAATAAATAAATAATTGATTGTCAGTTAGATTAAAATTAATTGATGTTTTAGTATTTTTTTCACTGATTTAATTAGGCAAGATTAACTAATTTTTCAATTAGTTTTTACTGAAAATTAGTTATTATTTCACTGAAATTAGAAATTCACATTAATTCATTCAATTCTCATGAAAAAAATCACGATTTTTAACTGATTCAAATTGAAAAAAAATGCTTGTTGTGAGGAGAGTAAATAATTATATATATTATTTAAATAATAAATAAAAATTTAAGTTGTGAATAATAAATAATAATGCTAATGATAAATAATAATTCTAATGACAAATAAAAATTAAAATAATAATCTTTTGAAATCTTTAAATAGTACAAATTAAGCCAGTGATTTATATTAATAAGAATATATTCACTATTTTTTGCTAATATTTCCCTTTTTTCTTTACTGATTGTAATTGTTTTTTAGATTTATCTAATAAATTTTAATTAAATTTTTCCTAATTTTTATTAATAAAAATTTTAACTTTCTGTATTGGAATTAGATAAGAAAAACTAATTAAATAGAAAAAAGACAATCACTGCTTAAAATAGTAGAATAGTTCTACTAAATAATGACGAATAATAAATTAAAAACTGAATAACCGGGAAAAACTGTGAATTAACCGGGATTTTTTTACAAAACCGGGAATTTTTTCACCAAAATTAAAAAAAGTTTAATTATTTTAATTTGTTTTTAAAAAAATTACTTTTTATTTCAATTTTTATAGATATTTATACTCTTCTCTAATTTTGAATTAGTTAAAAAAAATTAATTTGATAGTAAAAGTCAGGCACTAATTCAAACAGATTATGTAAATAAAATTTAAAAAATTATGGAGTTAATAGAAATATTGTGAAATTCGACTGAAAATATGTAATTGAATTTGTTAAAGAATTTCTTTAGAATCTTTTTAAGAATGATATTTATCATTTCATAAGCAAATTTAATGTTTATTACTTATTTTGTAAATAATTAATTATCACTGCTTTTTTAAAAAATTGTAATAAAATTCTTCACAGGTATTAAATTATTTTCATAAATAATATCATTCTTAGGAAGGATTTCAATTAGTTTGTAAATAGTAAAATTCTTTGCAGAAATTCAATTATTATCAATAGAATTGTAATAAACTTGAAAAAGAAAATTTCCAATTATAATTATAAAAAGACAAGATTATTTATAAAAAATTGAAAAAATTATTTTCCAAATTTTCAATTAGAATTATTATTTATTTATGTTCGAAATCAAATTTAAATTTAAATTTCATGAGAATAGAAAACCGGGAAAAAAATTAGTTCATAACCGGGAAAAACCGGGAATTTTGTTGAATGAAAATAGTAGACACCCTGCTTCTACTAATAATTAGTGATTTTCTAGAAATATTTAGTTGTTTTCTACTAATTAGTCACGAATTTTTTTAAAAAAGGGTTATTTACTTTTAACAAAAATTATTTATTCACTGTAAAAAGAAAGTTCTAAATTAGAGCTGATTTCGGTATTAAAATAGAACAAAATCACGATTTAGTACCAAAATTGGTTCTAAATTAGTACCTTTCTTTTTACAGTGTTGATAGTGAGTTATTTGTAACTCAAAATTAGTTTTTTTTTGTATATTTATAAACAGTTCCTTTTTTGTAATATTTAGTTATTTTTTACTTATAATTACATATTTTCTACAATCAGTTAGTTATTTTTATTAATTTGATAATTAGGTATTTTTTATTAATAATTACTTGCTTAAAAATATTGACTCTCATTATTGTACTAATAAATATTTATCTTCTACTAGAAATTAATTGTTTGTTGGTTATAAATAATTATATAGTAACTAATAATTAGTTATGTTTAACTAATTTTTTATTTATAATAATTATAATTTATAGTAATTATAATTAATAGTATAATATTTAATAAATATAAAATCACATTTTACTATAATTAACAAAAATTTTAATTAAACTAACCGAAAAAATAATTATAAATAATTCATGCACAGAAATTAGTAATACGGAAATAAATTTTTTTTCGCAAATCCATTAACAGGAGTTTTAGTTTTGAATGAATGTAAATGTATAGTGAAAGGGGTCCACGCAGAGGGTTGAAGGACCATTGAAAAAGAATGATGAGGGCGGAAACGGAAGTTGAATGCAATTTATCCCCGCATACTTCTTGTTGTCCTTGAAAAGGGTGTGGAGAAGCTATACGGACATCCGAAGAAGTGGGAGCGGACCCAGGAGTGCTTTTCTCGTGTCCTGAAGCTTGGGGCCGGGGGCCGTTCAGTTATTGTTGCGCACGCACGTGGAACACGCGTATATCGTGATCTTTCATACAGAAAATCATTAGTTAATTTAAGAAAGAAAGATAAAAAAAACAGTGAACATTTCTTTTTTTGTAAATAATTTTCAACTATTTTTAATTTTCATTCAAAGTACGTTTCTTCATTGTTTTCTTGTTTTTTAATTCTTCTTTTTCTATTTCTTCAGTTTTTTATTTTTTTCATCAACTATTCATTTAGTTATTATTCATTTCCGGGTGTGATTTTTACATTGTATTTTTTCTTCAATTAAAAATTAACTTTAATCGGTATGTTTTGATGAAAATTTGATCATTTATTTATCAAATATCAATTAAAATTTTTGTTTAATAAAGATGATTATTAACTGATAATTAATTTAATCAAGAATTTAATCAAGAAAAATTCAATTATTAAAAATGTTCTTAATTGTCAAAGGGAAAAAATTTTAATCATCATTGCTCAGAAAATAATTTTGAGAATACTTATATTTTAAATAATTTGAGAAAAATGTTTTATAAATTCTTTTATAACTGAAATTATTTTACTATTAAAAGTGAATTTTTTTTCCTTATTAATTATCAAAAATTTTATGACAAAATTTTTATTCCTTATATATTTTTATACAATTCGATTTAATTCGATTTAATTTAATTGTTGTTTAATTTATTTATTCGTTGTTTAGTGAATTTAATTTTTATTTGTTTTATTTAATTTTAGTTCGTTTTTATTAATTTTATTAAATGCTCGTTTAATTATATTCGATTTTTATTCTTAATTCGCTTATAGAGAAAAAAATTAAATCTTAGTGTTCATTTACAGAAAGATGCGAAATATTTCGTTAATAAAAATTCTACTCGTTTGAGTGTTATAAACAATAAATAATAAATCACTAAACTTTCGAACGTGTGGAATTTCCCTCAACGAAAGACACTTCGTGCTCGAGAGCAATGAAGAAAAAAGGGAGAATAGAAGTTCTTTTTGGGATATGCACTTTGGCTGCTAGTGTGGTGAGTGGAAAAGAATAGAGTCCTTTAGTTTTAAAATGTTCCGTCTATAACCACGTATTCTTTTTCTTCTTATCTCAAAAATTCCTCTCTAAAAGGGATTCGAAAATATAAAAGAAAAAAAAATAGTATTCCATTTCCAGAAAAAATCCATTATTTATTGTTCCTGTCTATTAATTTAATAGAAATAAAATACAACTATGAACTTTGGCTTTGTATTTAAAATTTATAATTGTTTCAATAAAAGAAAAAAGAAAAAAGAAAAAGTCGATAAATAACATTAAAAATAAATTAAGATATATAAATTATTTATTTACATAATATTATTAAGTACTTATTTTATATAATATGGATAAATTTACTGAAAAAAATTAATTAAAAAAAATATTCAAATAAATATTTATTTGAATTGAATAATTTTTCTTTAAATTAATTAAATGGTATTTGCTTTAAATAGGGTAAATAAATACAAATACTGTAAATATTCTTTCAAATAAAATTTAATTTACTTAAATAAAAAAATTTGATTTAAGTAAATATTTATTTTGTAAATAAATAAGTAATCGATTATTTGAATCAAATAAATTTTCCCTGTGTTGCAATAATAATAATGATAATAATAATAATAATAATATTAATAATGAGGATAATAATAATAATATTAATAATAAATATAAATAAATAATAATATAAATATTAATAATAATAATAATAAAAATAGTAACAATAATAATATATTTCTAAAGAAAACGAACTGTTACTAATTCAACAGTGATTAGTACATTTTGTAGATTAATTAAGCATTAAATTTTTTCCAATCAAGTGATTTCTAATACACTCGTTATTATTTATGCATTAATGTGATTTCACTCTAAATAATAAGTACAAATAAATTAAGTTCACCCTACTTAAGTGATTATGGTAGTATACATTATATATCGTATATATATATTCTTGAATGTAGCATTGAATTATAATCATTCTCATGTAGATTTTCTTTTCGGTCGTTGCTCCGGATGACAATGTCTTTCTTTAAGTTATCAATATATATGCGGGGAGAAAAATATATTTTATTAACGATTTAAATTTATGTATTAGAGAAAATTTAAAAAGAATTTCAAATCTCACTAGAATTTAGATTGAAAAAATAAATTTATTTGATTTAATTAATAACTCATTGGATTGTTTTTTGTCAAATAAGTGTTTACTTGAATCAACAAATTTTTATGTTCGAATCAAATATAAATTTTTATTTGAACCATTAAATTCAGCATTTAAAGCTAAATATCAAAATAATCCAATATTTCAAGCAATATTTAAATACTTAATATTAAAATATTATTATTCAAAAAAAAAAAAATTCAATTTTTAATATTTAAATAATATTCAAAATAATATAATATATAATTATATTATATATAATATAATTATATATTAATATATAATATAATATAATAGTAATTATAAAAATAAATAAAAATATTCAATATTCAAAGAAGATACTGAACATATTGATTTAGATAAAAATTATTTGATTCAAGTAAATATTTATTTGATAAATTATACAAGTAATCGTGTTTATTTCCGTCCAATAATTTTTTTTCAGTGTAAAAGATATGAAAAAGGCAGATTTCGGATATTATGACTTTTTTCGACTATTTTCAAAATAATGCGACTTTTATTTTGAAAATTTAGAATAATTGAAATTCTGTAAAATTTAATTAAAAACTAAATTATCTTTTTAAGTATTTTATTCCAATTTTTTAAAATTTACTTTTAAAGAATTTTATTTGAAAGTCTTGAAAGTAATATTAAATTATCAAAAATTTCAATGAATAAAAACACTCAAGTGTAAATTTAATAAAAATGAAAATAAATAAAAAATATAATATTAAAATAGTTTTGAAAAAAGTATAATTCTCTGAATTATTGAGATATCTAATTTTTTAAAATTCAATTATTTACAATATTTCCGAAAATTCAAATTCATATACAAAATAATAAAATTACAATTATTTTTCAGAATTATTTTTTTTTTAACATTTCAGAAAAAATGGTCATATATGCAAAATTTTGAATTAAACTTCTTCGAAAAATAATTTTTTTATATTGCACAAAAATTCTTTAATTATTTTTGAAAAATTACTTTACAATATTGATAAAAAACTAATTCTTAGAATTGTTTTATCATAATTTTTTTAAGATTCAATTACCTTCGAATAAAGGGAATTAAAATTTTCAAAAATTTACTATTTTAGAATTTTTCAGAATTCATTTATTTTTAATTAAAATTCTTCGAAAAATTTGATTCAATGTTTTAAATTTAAGAAAAAATTCAATTATTTTAACAAGATTTTATGCAATTTTGAATTTTGTTTTTTGAAGATTTTACTAAATTTAAGTTATTTTTAAAAAGATTTTACGATATTTAAATGTTTGGGACTTTTTTTAATTGTTATTTAATTGTAAAACTATATTATTTCAAAAAATTATTTAGAGATATTTCGAAAAAGTTAATTCTAAAAATTTCTTTATTGAAGTTTTTGAAAATGTTCTACCTTAATTAATGTCCTTAAAAAGAAAAAAGTACTGTTTAAATTCTTATAAAAAATTGGATTCTTTGTATTTAAATTTGAAATCATTGAATTTTCGTAGAAATTGCACAAAAATAATTAAACATTTATGTGGATAATTGATTTTGAGATGAAATTTAGTTGAAAATTGTAGAAAATAATTGAATTTTTCGAATTTTTTCAAATAATTGAATTATTATTTTAATAATAATAATAAGTTTAAATTTTTAGAAATTATCAAATTTTTAAATTTTATTTCCTGTGAACATTGAAATAAGAAGTATGTAAATATTTATTTAGGAAAATTATACAAGTTTAGATTAATTTGATTTTTGGTGACAACACTGAATAAAATAAATGACTTTTTTTTGGCTTTTTTCTATTTTCAATCGACTAAAGGAACTTTTTTGCACGATAAAAACGATCCGAGGAAAATTAATTATTTTTGAACATAAATAATTTATTCTACTCATATTTATTGTTTACATGGAAATAATAATAATAATAATAATAAGAATTAAAGAACATTTCATTATAAGAAAATTATTTAATAACCATATCAAGTTTTATATTTAAACGCAAATAAAACCTAATCTTATATTCTTATCATTACTCCTGCTTGGACACCATTCATTTGTTTGTTTTTCGTACCTTCTCCTCTTATTTTCTGACAAGAATTTAAATTCTTTAGGACTAAAAGTGCAAAAACGTGATGAATAAAAATAGCTTACATTGAACATTTTTTTTATTCTCTCTGAATACGAGACTAATTTATATTGTATTAATTTTTATAACAAAGGTGATTCAAATTGGTAACAACTTCAACTAATTATAAAAATTGTAATTGGTTGCAGACAGTATATATAGTTGTAATTTATTTAAAGCCTCATTAGATCAAAATTTACAGTCAATTATAATTTTAATTAAATAAACTAGCAGTGAATTACATTGTCAGTGAATGGTAGATTCAATTTACTAATTAATGTTTAGCTTCAGTGTCGAATATGATTTACAATTCTTTACTGCTTCATTTATTCGCACTTTCAATTATAGCATCAGTGCGTTGAAAGAAAGTTGTTGTAAATTTAATTTAACTTTGTATTCATTCACAGCTGCAATTAGCCGTGGTTTAATTTTATAATAGCTTCAGTGTCGAATCGAATTTAATTAATTAAAGATTTAATTAGCTTCAGTTTTGAATAAAATTTATTTTAACTTTTATTTTAACTTTTCTTTTACAGCTTCATTTAGCCATAGTTGAGTTTTATAATATGATATTTAATAATATTTTATAATATTATAATAACATTTTATAAGTTCTCGAATAGAAGTTATGCTAGTTTTGATTTTTAGCTTCAGTATCAAAAGAAAGTTATTGTGACTAAATAGAAGTTGCAACTGTTTATTGCTTCATTTAACCGTTTCTTCATTTGATAGCAACTTCACTGTCGAATAGAATTTACAATTATTTTTTACCGCTTCATCTAATCATAGTTTCAGTGTAGAATAAAAGTTACAATTGTTCACAGATTCATTTAGCCGTAGTTTCATTTAATAATAGCTTTAATGTCGAATAGAAGTTCACAGCTTCATTTAATCGCACAGTTTCTATATGAATTACAGCTTCAGTGTTATTAAGGTTAAGGTCAAACTTGAAGTTTGCAATTTAGTATCCTACAAATTGATTATATCTTCATTAAGTGTTCCGCACAATTTACAACTTCAATTTTCACTTTGATCAAATTTTCACAATGAAAATTTTATTACGAATTAAAAAAATTGTAGTACAAAAATTTTAGTTTAGTAAAAAAAATTGTAGTATTGTAGTTACAAAAAATTGTACCGAAACCAAAAATTGATTCAAATTGTTGTCTTCAATTTGATGCATCCAAGAAAACTGTGAATATAAGATGCTATGAATTTATGGCAAAAGGAATTTGTAAAATGTTATAGAAGAATTTTAAAATAAAAATGAAAGTACAAAGTACAGGGTTTAATTTTCGAATAAAATTCACTATATGTTCCTTTAATTGTGAGTTGAAGAAATATTTGTTTATTTCTAAATATGAAATATAAACTGTATATAATGCTCTTAGGCAAAGTATTGTATTTCATCGTGCATGTAGTTCTTCATTTATGTACCTGTGGTTTTCTAAAGAGCAGTGTGTGGTTTAACGCTTGACTGTGGTGATTTAAGTACAGTACTTCAAAGTACAGAAACTCCTTTCTCTAAGAAAAAAAAGCGAAAAGAAAAGGAACAGAAAGAAACCAGAATCTTCTTTTTGCAAACAAAACCACCTAGTTTTCTCGGAAGACGTAAAATTCATATTACAATTTTTCACATTATTACGAGAGGAGAAAATTCTTTAAATCAAAAATCATACGTATACGCATATATACACTTGGCAACTATTTATTACAGCATTGTTGTTATTATTCTTAATATAAAATATTAAAGTAGATAACAAAATTAATAATTAATAATTAATAATTAATAAAAAATTAATTAAAATTCAAGCACAATTACAGATAAACAAATAAAATCTTCAATTACGAGTAATTACTACTTTTAATTGCTTCAATTACTACTGTCACTTAGTATAGCTTCAATTTTAGACTAATACAGAAAAATTGTTTTTACTTAAATATTTCAAAATTAATTCAATTTTAAAAGAGTTGCGTTTACGATTTTCATAATTAAATTAACTTGAAAAGATTTTAATTAGATTTTGTAAAATTTCAGTTTTAGATGAATTTGATTAGAAATTTAAAAAAAACTAGATTTAAAAAAAAATTTTAATTACTGAAATTGTTCTGAAATTAGTTAATTTTTTTAATATAAAATTAATTTTTTTAAATAATGGATTAAGAGAAAAATTTTAGTTTAAAACACTAAAATAAATTGAGTTTCTGCAGTAATTAGATACTACTGCAGAAACTCAATTTGTTTTAAAAGTAGTAAAATTATTCTGAGAAATTTACTTATTTTATTTTTTCTTTATTTACTTTCCAAAGTATTAAATAATTATTGAAAATTTTAAGGAAATTCTTTTACAATGGTTCAATTTTTTTCAAAATAATTTTAATAAAATTCTTCGTAGAAATTTAATTAATTTAAAAAATTTGTCAAAATTCAATTATTTTCAATGTTTGCTATTTTAATGAAAATTTACAAAAGAATTCAATTATTTAAAAAGAATCTTAATTAAATTAGTTTTTAGAATTCAATTATTTTCAAAAGTATAGCTAATAATTATTAGATACTTTTGAAAGAATTTAAATTCTTTGCAAAAATCGAATTATGTTCAAAAATGTACAAAAATTTTAGTCAAAATTTCAATTATCTTTATAAATAATACAATTTTTCTCCGAAATTGAATTATTTAGAAAAATTTTAATAAAATTCTCAGCAGAATTTCATTTATTTTTAATATATTTTAAAAAATAAGTTTCATCAAATTTCTCAAAAACTGAATTTATTCTTAAAAATTTTATTAAAATTTGTTAAGAGAATTCAATTATTATTTAAATTTTCAGAAATAATTAAATTTTCATAAGATTTGAAATTAAAATCTTTGAAAATTTGAATTGTTTATACTTTTAACGAACAATTATGTATAATTAATTTTTTTATAAAGTTACTTGCTACTTTTGTACTGTAACTTCTTCGAAAATTATTTTTATCATTACGATTATTATTTTTAGAATTTTTAACTAAAATTCTTTTTTAAATCAATTAATTATAATAATTTTCGAAAAAGTTCTTTGACAATTTTCAAATCCATTTGTTCACAATATTCAATTTTACGAAATTTTTATTATTCGTATATTCTTCAATTAAAATTATGTAAAGAAATAAAAACTTCAAATTTTATTTAAAATTCTAAATTAAATTCATTTTAAAAATCAATTAATATCAGAAAATTCTACAATACTTCAATTGTTTAAATACAAACAAAGTTAGTTTATTGAAGAATTCAATTTTTCTTTAAGTTCATTTCTGGTAAAGAATTTTATCAACAAATTTTTTTGAATAATAATAGAATTCTTACGACAAATTTTACTAAAATTCTAAAGAATTATAACATTTTTTGAGAAATTCGATTAAAATTGTATTAAAAATAATAATTGAAATTCTGCAAAGATTTTTTTAAATTTGAAATTTGTTTGTCCCAGAAAAATTATTTAATTTATTTTTATACTCAAAAAATTCAATTATTAAACAAAATTTTTTATAATATTTCATTAAATAATTGAATGTTTCTTAAAATTGTATTTCCATAAAGAATTATATAAACAAATTTTTAAATAATTGAAATCTCTTGACAAATTTTAATAAAATTTTTAGGAATAATTTCATTTTTCCATAAATGTAATAAAAATTGAACATATATTAAAAATAATTTAATTATTCTACATTATTCTATATTATTAAAATTTTTCAGAAATGTTTGAATGTCGAAGAAAAGCAAAAAGTAATTGAAAATTGACGAGAATTTTTGTAAATTTTTTAACATAATTGGATTTTTGCAAAGAATTTATTGCTTTTGAAAATAATTGAATTCTTGAGACGATTTTTTTTTGAAAATTTCTTTTTAAATAATTGAATTCTTCTGTTAAAATTTTTTGAAATAGTAGACATTAAATTTTGACAAATTATTTTGAAAAAAATAATGAAAAAAATTCTTATGTTTTGAAAATAATTTAATTCTTTGAAGAAAAAATAGGTGATTCTCCTGAAAGGCACCTGATTTTTCAAAAACAAAAAAAATTACTTTTTACATTTTCGGAATATTTTTTGTCATTGGTAGGTTATAAATACGTTTAAAGATAAAAATCTGAGTTGTGCAAAATTAATTTTAAAAAATAAGCCTAATAAATTTCTTTTAAAATTTATACTCAACAAAATATTAATAAAAAGTTAATGTAAATATTGAGTCTCACGTTGGAGACACAGACACGTGAAGTGGTCCTTTTCAGGAGAATCACCCAAATAAAACAAGTAATTGAATTTTTTAAAATCCTAATTTCTATATTAAAAAATTATTTTTTTATATAGAAATTAGGATTTTGATTAAATATTTATTAAAAAATGAAGTAATTGATGCTTTGGAATAATTTTCTAATTAAGAATAAGTGAAGTTTTAAAAACGTAGGAAAATTCAATTTTTAACCTGAATCACCTAGAAATGGCAGGCAATTTGTAAAGAGCAAAAGCGTGGCAACCCTGTAATAGTTACTGTCTGTTTAAATTAAAAGTAAAATTAAAATTAGTTACTTAATAATTGTATAATAATTGTATTAAGAATTCATTAAACTGCAGTCATAATGCACTTGCTGTTTAATAGATAAAAACTCCAATTTACAGTATAATTACTACTTTGCATTGCTTCAATTACTATTACCATTTATGTATATAGCTTCAATTTGGTACTGATAGTTGCTGTCTGATATTTTTTTATCAACTCATCTGATTTACTATAATTTCATTTATGTAAAATTAATATCGAAAGTATTACGTCCAGAATATCAAAGAATTCTATATCATAAGAGATCCTATTATATTTAAATATTAAAAAAATATTATTATATCTTTGTCCCTGAATATTCGCACAGGAAATTTGTTCACAAAGATCATCATCTTCTTTATAAATTGTGATTTTGTGAATGATATTATTATTGTATAGAAGATAAAAGATATGTGCGCACATAATTCTCACAATATATGGAGAAAAAAGAATGTTTTAACAGGCGCATATCAGTTTTGAGCGAGGAATAAACACATTCCTACATCATCAAAAGGGAAGAAAAGTAATTGAGATCGTGATCCAAGAACCTAATGAGTTTGGCTAACGAGTGTAATTTACAATTAAAGTTCTGTTCGCGAATCATCAGATATCACGTATCAAATATAGCTGAAAGGAAAAATCTCTTTTTGAGGGGAAAAAAAGGAGTTAGGGAAGAAAATTACTCATGTTTATAAATTAAATTATTTAATCTCTGTAATCAACTTTCACTATATGATGTTTAAAAAATTGGAAATGAAATAAATATTTTTCTTATATAGAGATAGTTTTTCCCTTTTCGGAGTGAATCATTTATCTGTTAATTGAATATAATGTGTAGGCATACAATCTTGCGTGCCAAGATTGCATAGACGATTCTTTTTATTATTCACAGTGCTCACGTTTTTTTTTCTTTTTCTTTTTTTGGTTTCTAATTCTTCTATAATGTTAGGAAAATATATATATAAGAGACTTCAATTATAAAGACGGAAGAGCTTATTTTGTTTAAATGCAATTGTGATTATTACGCGAGAGATAATAAGACAAATTGTTAAATAGAAAATTTATAGTAATTCACAGTTTTTCCTGGGATATCAAATTGAAACAAAAAATAAATTAAAATTGTTGCTTTGCAATACCTTTCTATTTGTTTTTCCATGGTTGTCTTAGATCAGAAAAAAATAGGGAAAAGTCAAAATAAAATTTTTTAGAATTCATAAGAAAATTCTGAATTTTTGTGTCTTTTATTAACAAACTATGAAATTAACTATATCATAAAATTATTACTTAGAAATTAAATGGATAATTTTACTCAAATATTAAAAAATTAATTAAATTTCATTAATTAAATTTCTAAAATTCTAATAATTTATAGAAGAAGTTAATCTATTTATGACAATTGTAAATCTTAAAATATTTTTCAAAATTTTACTTATAATTTTACTTATTATAATCTTATAATTAAAAATTTAGAAAATTTAAATTTTCAATTAGTTTAATTAGAAGTAATAAAATTCTTTTTAAGAATTGACATAACTTCATAAGTAAAAAAATTCTTCGAGAAAATTCAATTATTTTCAAAAGTTACATAAAATTTTCGTCAAAAATTTAATTATCTTCATAAGTAATAAAATTCTTCTCCGAAATTCAGTTGTATTCAAAATTTTAATAAAATTCTAGGCAGATTAAAAATTATTACAATTTTTTTATAAATTTCGTCGCAATAATTTAATTATTTTCAAAAGTAATAAAATTCTTCACAGAAATTCAATTATGTTTAAAAATTTTATTAGATTCTCGTCAAAATTAGAACTATCTTTATAAATAGTAAAATTCATCTCTAAAATTAAGTTTTTTCAAAAAGTTTAATAAAATACTTAACAAAATTTAAATTTTTTAAATAAATAATAAAACTTATCGCAAAATAGATAAAAATTTTACAGGAATTCAATTATTTGCAAATTTTTTTTATAAATTTTTGCGTAATAATTCAATTATTTTCAGAAGTAATAACATTTTTTTTAAGAATTGATTTAACAGATTAAACTTCAAAAGTGATAAAATTCTTCGCATAAGTTCAATTATGTTTAAAAATTTTATAAAATTCTATCAAATATTTAATTATTTTTATGATTAATAATGATTTCATAGGAATTAAATTATTTCCAAATATTTTTTAATCACCTTTTTCGCAATAATTCAATTATTTTTATAAATAATAAATTTGGTTACGCAGAAATTCAATTATTTTCATGAGTAATAAAACTCTTCGCAGAATTTAAATTATTTTTTATACAAATTTTGATCAAATGCCATCAAAAAATGTAATTATTCTGAAAAATTTTATTAAATTTTGTTAAAAGAATTCAATTATTATTTAATAAATTATCTATTTTTTCAAAAAGATTTAAAATTGAAATTTTTGAAAATCTTAATTCCTATAGAAAAATATTAATTATTAAATATTCATTTAAAAATGAAGTTATTGATGTTTTTGAATAATTTTACTGTTGAAAAAATTTGTAAATCAATGTAATGGAACATTTTTTTGAGTATTTTGTGTTGAAATCAGTAAAAAACAAACTCAAATATTTTTTTTTGTAACCCGATTTTTGTCTTAATTTTGGTATCCTTACTTTCTTAATTTGAATCAGTTAAAAATCATGGTTTCAACTGATAATCAGTGCCTGGCTTTTTACTTCTGAATCAGTTTAAAATAACTAACAAATTAATTAAACTTGACTAATTGAATCAGTTCAAATAAAATTTATTGAATTATCAGTTATTTTTAACTGTCAGTAAAACTAATTATCAGTAAAAGTATAACTATTTAAATTAGTGACTGATTTTATGTTTCTAAATCAGTTTTTTAACTATTTCAAATTTAGAGAGTAAGAAAATTGTGAATACTCTCAACATAAAAAAATATATCAAATTACAACAAATTGATAGCAATTAAATTAAAAATTAATCAAAATTTCTTGTATACTGCTAAACTTTTCCGATATACACTTTACAATGTTTATAAAAAAAAGGTTTTTTTTTAAACTTAGAAATCCACAGATGAAAAAAGTTAAAAATCCGTCTAAAAATTAATGAATTATTCAGGAAAAACAATTCTTTTGTGGCAACCCTGAATAACTTAAAATTATTCACGGCATTTAATGTATGACTCAATTTTAATAATTCGTCTCTGTAATTTAAATAAAAGGTACAATTTAGCTCAAATTACCTCAGTATACTTATATGCGAATGCAGTATTTTTAATTCAAAAACGCATCCACCATTATTATTATTATTATTATTAGTATATACGACTACGAAAACTGCATATATTATTATTCTCTTTATCGTAAAGCATACAAAAAAATTGTTTCAATATAACGACTGTAATAAATTGAATAACACTTCTTTTCTCAGCAAGAAAAAAATATTTACGACGCCAAAAAAAGCATTTCCGAAATATTCCCCGCAGTGCGTGTTTTATTTGGTATAAAATGAAAATTTATATCATAAAAATTTAATGGCTATGATAAAAGGATTGGAATTGAATGAGATGAACATTAAACACACATGTAGGATGAAATGTGTAAAATTTATATATAAAATGTATAAAATGTATAAATAATACTTTTATAATATATGTATATATAAGTGAGTTTGCATAAAATTATAATGATAATTAAATTGAATGCTAATAGCTTCACGCATTGATTCATATAATTTGCGAGCGCACTTTTTCCTTCTCGCAAGTGTATATATGTATATTATTATTAATACACTATATATCGTTTTTGATATGAAAATTAATAATTATGCATAATATAATTTCACAAATGCACGCGTGTTTTGTATACATAATACGATGACGCTGTTATATGCGGGATATATGTGTACATTATCTCATATATAGGCATTGTAACACAATATTGTGTATATATACCGGTTCGGATTCAGGGAGTAATTATATATAGGTACCTTCGGAGCTTCCGTAATACATGAGAATGTTGTGCCTACACATATATGTCCCGTACATATATCCTTGTTCATGCGTACCGCCAACGCTGCTTTTATTATTGCTCTCTTGCTTTTAATTAGATCGTTCAACGACTCGATTCTTATAACCCTTCCTTGTGTACTTCCTTGCCGCATTTATATATATATACACACATTCATACCTTCAATCTACAAGTTAGATCAAAAAAACTCTTTTAAAAAATATATTTAGAAATCTTTCCTTAATTTATGTTAATTTAATAAAAGAGTTATAAAGAAAATTTTTTTTTAGATTTTAATTAATGTTTTGCAGCATTAACTATTATCGAAAGTAAATTATTAATTATTGGTGTGATTACTGTTTATAATGATGTCGCAGAAGAGCAACAAATACAGAAAGCAGAAGAAAAAGGAAGAGAGAGAGAGAAGAAGAAGAGTAACGACAACAATAATAAGAATAACCATAAGAAGAAGAAGAAAACGAAGAAGAAGAAGAAGGAGAAGCGAAACCAACAAAAAAATAGAGAACAAGTGCGCAAAAGGAAGAAATAGAACCACAAACTGAAGAATAAGAAGAAATGGAGCACTAACAAGTAAAAGAAGAATAACAAAAATTACAGGAATAAGAAGACAAAAATAAAGAATAATTTTCCGAAAAATTGTTTTTCTGAAACGTGAACAACAAGAGCGGTAAAAATTATTTTAAAAAAAGTAACAAAAAAAAATTCCCAGTGTTTTGAAGAACAAGAGCAACAGTAAAAATTAGTAGAAAAAGAAAGAAGCAGAAGAAAAAGAAGATTAATTTTTTGAGTCTTAATCACTGGAAATTTTTCATAACAATTTGGCATCAACTATCGAAAATGCTATAAAAAATATTTAAAAAAAAAATATATATATATAAAATATAAAAATACAAAAAAAAAGAAAATCCTGTTGATTGTAGTCTTCTTCTTTTTTTTAGTAGCATATAAAAATACAAGATACACAAACAAATATACAAGAATACAAGAAATGAAAATAAAAACTTAAAAACAGAAGGAAAACACAAGAAGGAGAAGAAAAATAAAAGGAAGAAAGAATAGAAAGAATAACAGCAACAATAACTAAAATAATGTCAAGGAGAAGAAGCAACAGCAACAAAGAAATAGAGAACAAGTACAAAAAGAAGAAATATAACCTCAATCTGGAGAATAAGGAGAAATAGAACAATAATAGGTTTTAAAAAAAGCACTGAGAAAAAATTTTTTTTAATTCAAAATGAAGTATTCAACCAAAAAAATATGTTTGAATTAACCGTATTTTACAATTGAATTAAACACACTTTTTTATTGAATCAAATTTATTATCTTTTGAATCAAAATTATTATATGTTCAATTCAAAGTTGTTTGGTGAACTTCTTTTTGGTTGACTGCATAACAAATAGTTATGAATTAATAAATTTATTTAAGAACCGTTTTTTAATAATATTGATTTAACCGTAAAAGACCTCTAAATACTATTATCAAAGATAATTATGTCTGATTCAAATATATTGTTTCCTCAGTGAATAGCAAACAGTAAAAGAAATAAGAAGAAATTCAATTAACAATATTCCTAAAAATTGTTGTCTTGAATCTTGCTGCGCACAAGAAGAGTAAAATATATGAAAATTAGAAAAAAAAGAACGACAAGAGTAATTTTCCCGAAACTGGTTCTTCAGAATCTTGAAGAACAAGAACAAAAGAAAAAATTATGAGGAAAAAACAGTAGAAAAACAATATAATTTTCCGCAATTTTGGTTTCTAGACATTTTCCAAAACAATTTTGATATTTAGCCATTGAAAATTCTGTAATTAATTATTAATATAAATTATACAAGTGAAAGTAGAACAATAAGTGGAAGAAAAAAATGATTAAGAAACAGAAAAAAAGAAGAAGAATTTTTCAGTAGTTTGTTTACCAGAATTTGAATGAAAAAAATAAGATTAAAAAAGGTTTAATTATTAATAGAAATATACAAAAAAGTGAAAAAAAAGGAAATACAAGAAGAAGAAAAGGAAACGAAGAAGAATAACAACAATAACAAAAATAATTACATAAAGAAGATATAATTACAGAAACAACAACAAAAATTAAAAAAAAAGAAAAACAAAAAAAAACAAGCTCAATTTTGCAAAGTTTATGTTTCCAGAAATTTTCCAGAACGATTTGGCAATAATAATAATAAAAAAATGCGGAAGAAGAATAAGACAAATTTTTTTTTACATTTTGATCTTTCTAATTTTTCAAGAACAATTTTCCAGAGAATAAAATTTTGGAAAATCGTTCCAGAAGGGTTTGTATTTTTTTGTTAAAGAGAAGAAAAATACGAACAAATGTTGATATATTATAACTAATAGGTATTATTTAATTAGTTACGAGTTATTTTATTTGTTCATTAGTTATGGTATATATTAGTTAATCAATTTTTTTATAAATAAATCAATATAATTATAGTTAATAATATTTATTAGATATTTATTATTATTTATTATCAGTTATATTATTTTTTCTTAAACAAGTACGAAAAGAATAAAAACTGCAAGAGCAAAAGAAGAAATTATATGCAGAAGAAATATTGCAAAAAAGTTGGATTTGTAATTAAACAACAAGCATAGAAGAATAAAAAAACAAAAAAAGAAGAAATGGGAATAAAAAAGATTTACGTAAATACTAAAATAGTAATTAAAGAGCAAATGTAAAAAAAATACAAAAGAAGAAGAATTTCAAAAATCAGAGTATCTAACAGTCAAGGTAGTTAGGAAATTTTTTTGGTCAGGGAAAAGTTACGAAAAACTCAGGGAATGTCAGAGAATTTCATTGAAAGTCAGAGAAATTTCTAAAAATGTATCCAAAAATTAAAATTTCTTGTGAATAACATTTTTTTTAATCTAACAAAACTTAGAAGATTTTTATTATTGTTTGTTTCAATCATTAGACAATAATTTATTGTTAATATGTCAGTTACCATATTTTTGGCCCAAGAAAGCAGAAATAAAATTAGTAAAAAGTCAGGGAATTTTTTCTCAATCCTTCTTAGGCACTCTGAACAATATTAAAATACTAACTAAACAAGAAATAGAAGAAGAATAAAACATAAAGAAGAAAAAAAACATGAATATAAACAGGAAAAAAAGACCTGAATAGATATTTTTTAAAAATTAAACAATAATTAGGAGATGAATATAAAAGAAACAAAAAGAAATTAAGAGAAAAAAAAATATTTGCAAAAATACTAAAATAGTAATTAAATTAAAATAACAACAAGAAAAAAACAGCATGAAAAATAAAAATCACCAACCGCAAAAAAGTAAAAGAACTGTACAAAAGTGTTAACAAGAAGAAAAGCCATAAAAAAAGAAGAACAATTACAAAACTGATCATAAGAAACAGTGATAATAGGAAAATGATAATGGAAAGAAATAATAAAAGAAAGAAAAACAAAAAAAGCAAAAAAAAAAAGACAAACCAAAACAATAGCAGAATAACTGCAACAAATGACTAAAATATCTTCGATGCTAATCTTAATTATTTCCAGTTAAGATACCTTCATTCTTCATTGTAATTTAATATAATATTCCTATTATTACCCTCTGTCTATACAATTACAGAAAAAAATTTTTTCACTTTAAAAACAGAAAAACACCAATTCGTGACTAATTAATACTCTCGGAAAATCAATATAGTTACAATCATTGTTTCAACTAACAGTTTTTCGCCAGTCACACTCAATTATATTTCTCTTTTAATTGTTACATATATATGTATTTCCATCATCTGTTTGCAAACAACTTGTGAAAAATTATTTTTAATTACTATTGGCGTGGCAAGTACTTCCGCTTCTAAGTGCATTTTCAAAGTGGAATAACTTAAAAAAAGAGGGGAAAAAAGAAGAAGAAAAAATATGTAGAAAAAACTTTATAATATTTCACATCGTTGTTATCTAATAATAATTATCACCTTTTGTTTCTAATATATGTTGAAAAAATGAAACATAGTTGCTGTATAGAATTTTAAAAGGAGGGGGAAAATTTTTTTTCCCTAACATAGGGTTCATTAATTAAAAAAGTAATTTATTTCTCCAAAAGACCAAAAATATTAATTAATTTTTCTATTAATTTGATAAAAACTAGCAAAACTAAACGCGCGTGAAATTTTCTTTTCCATTTTTACTTTTAAAATTTGCTTATTATAAATTTGATGAAAATTCATAATTTCTTAAAAAAATATAATTTTTCTTACGATTTTCCATTAAATGTAAATATTTGAACAACTCGTATAGTAAATGTCAAAATATTTCTAACAGCAACTTGAATTAATATTCAAAATGTATTTTAATTTTCAATTGTTTCAATTGTTTAAAATTATTTTCAGAAATAGAAGTATTTTTCAAAAATTTTATTTTCATTTTTTCCAAAAACAATTTTACGAAATTTGTGAATTAAATTTTTCAAACCTTTAATACTTTTTATGAAACAAACATTCAAAAACTTATATTTATTTTCCCGAGGAATTAAAATTTCAAATAATTTAAATGGAAAACGTCATGAAATATAATAATTTCTAAAATTTACAACTGTAATTCATCAAAAATTTAATTATTTTTTTTAGGATCTTTAAATAAAATTATTGAAAAACTTTAATAATTTTTATAGAAAAATAATTCTATTAATCATTTTTTAAAATAAAAATTTAAAGATCTTTAAACTTTTGCTTCCCTGACATTGTCAAGGAATTTAATTTAAAAACCTTTTCAAATTTAATTAACTCCTAAAATTCCTGTTATAACGGATTAAATATTAAATTATTTTTTAAAATAATATCTGGAATTTTTGTTAAATCAATTCCTATCAGAATTGAACTACGAGAATTGTAAAATTTAAATAGAATAATTTTTGTAAATTCATAAAATGATGTAATTTCAAAAATATAATTATAATTATAGACAAATTTTCAAGAGGATAAAATAAAATTCTTTAAAATATAAAATTTTACAGAATTTCCAATTGTTTCAATTTGTTAAAATTATTATTGTGTATTCAAGTAACTTTTTCTTTAAAAAATTTTAATTTAAATTAACTTTTGTAAAATAAATATTTAACTAATTAGTGTTCTTTATTTGCTACAAATTTTGAAATACTTAAAAAATTTGAACTGCAAGTCTTCCAAAATTCAATTAAATTTATAGAATTTTTTAATAATATAATTCAAAATTTAATTTTTAAGAAAGCTAACAAATTAAAACACTACACATTTTTACAAGTTAACTTTCCTTCTTCTCACATATTAATTTAAACTACAAAACAAAATATTGTAATAAAAACAACGCGCTTACTTCAGGTGCGGACAGATTACGTCGATTATTATAATATAATAATTAATAAAAAAATATGTAAATATTTTCCAAAATTCCCAGAATCAATTAAAAAAGAAAAGAAAATAAACATTCATTACAGGGGAGATAATTTTTTTAATTTAACAAACAAATTATATGTAGAAAAATTCAAATTTTAACGAAATATTTTTTAAAAATCGACACTTAGTTTAGAGGGGAGATAATATTCTAAATGAACAAGCAAATTATTTCAAGCAAAATTCAAATTTCAACGAAATATTTTTTTAAAATCGACATTTAGTTTGAACGTTCGCCAAATTTGGGATATAATTAAATAAATTTGTAATTTTTGTTTAAAAATAATTAAATAAAATTGTAATTTGAAACCAAACAATAATATTTTTTAAAAATTTGCAATATTGAAAAAGATGGAAAATAATAATGATGAAATAAAATAAAAATAATAATAAAAATAATAATAATAATAATAATAATAATAATAATAATAATAATAGTAATAATAAAAATAATAATCGTAATAGTAACAAGAACAACAATGATAGAATAACAATAAAAATTGTTATATTGAAATTGCTTTTCTTCTTTGAAGTATAATTTAAAGAGTACCTCCACGCGTCTTCGTTGTTATATATTATAGTCGTACAATTTTATGCAAAGAAGAGTTGACCTTATTTCAAGAAAGGGGCATTATTAAAGGTTCTCGTTCTCGATTCGTTGTACCTACATGTCAAGGGGTCCAAACTGAACAATAAAATGCAGACTACAATGGACCAGGAGGGCACATGTATATACATTTTCTGTGGCAGCGATCGTATAACGACAACCAGGTTTTCTTGGCATTGGTTTTTTTAGTTAAAAACATAGTTGCAATCAAAGATTTATTTCCCTCCTTTAGAAAAAAAGAAAATTTTTCTCCGTATAATTTATTTAGTATCTTAATATTTAATAATATTAATATTTTTGGAAAATAAATTTTAAAGCTATGAAAATATTTATTAATTAACATTTTTGTTTGTTAATATCGTATTCAATAAGTTTATTTTTCCCAACAGATTAACATACTTATTGAGTAAAAATCAATTTGAAAATTTTATATTCGACAATAATTAAATAATAGTTGTATTATTGATATAATTGAATAATGAACTATTTAACAATTTTTTGTACATATAGTTTGTTCTTTTTGACTACGAACAGGTAATAGAATCAATATATTTTAATTAACGTGATAATTAATATAGTTGATATATTTTAATTAATGTAGTAATTAATGCAATTAATATTTCACTTATTTACCTTGCATTATGTACTGTATACAAAGTTGTACTATTTTCTACTGCTATAATTAATTCATTTTAATTAATTTAGTAATTAAAAATAAAATAATTAATTTAATTATTTTATTAATTATAATTTCCTTGTGTTTAATAAAAATGTATTCGTCTTAGATTTTATTTATTTGTTCTGCCTAATTACTTATTTGCTATAAACAACAATTTTATTCTACGAAATTTTTATTTTTACAACACAATTAAAACTTTTATTTGAATCAAATTTGAAAGTCTAATTCTAATCAGAAAAAATTAATATAATAATACAATAAAAAAAATATTAAACAGTAAAAATAATAAATAAAATAGGAAATAAAATAATAATAATAAATTTCTCAAGAATTTTTTGAATTAATAATATTTTGTTTTCCATTGAAACCATATATATAGTGAAATTATATTTCAATCCTGTAATTAAAGAGTAATTAAAAAGTAATAATATTTTGAAGAATAATATAATTATGGTAATTAAATTTATAAGAAAAAGGCAATTGGCAGTCATAAGAAGGAATTAATATACAAGAATAGTATATAATCGAAAATTTTTATTGTTGGGTAATTTAAGGAACATTTAGATCTCTCTATACTTTGTGATGGCCAATTATAATAATTATACATATGTAGTCTAATTGAGTGGACAGGGAAGAAAAATTCAACATTAAAGTAAAACACTTTCAAGCATCTGTCATAATTTAAAAAAAAATTTGTTCAACAAACTTTGAAAATTCTTTGCATGTCACTTATAGTATCATGTAATTATTTTTTTAACCCTGAAAAAAGCTCGAACAAAAATTGTTATTAAAATTACTTTCCACCACATGATGACAAAAGTGGGGCATATTTACAAGAAAGTTAGTTATATTTGCAAAAGTAAAACGAGGACAAAACAATTTAATTTTTACTTTTTTTTATCAAGAAATTTTTTAATTATTTTATTTATTTATTTATTATTTTACTATTGTCTTATTTTGTTTAATTTATTTCTGTTATTCATTTTTTATTTTATTTACTTTATTATTATTTTCATTCTTTATCTATAAAAAAAAATTCACCCAGAAGAAAAAATTGACACCTTTTTTTATACATTAAACACAATTGACAAGTGAAGAGGTTGATCTATGTATAATTAAAAATTATTTTTTGCATTGCACTTTTGATATAAACGACTCAATTATCCAAGTTGGTTTAATGCCTATATGTATAATACAGTGCATATATAGAGACTTGTCAGTACAAGTTCTTGCATGAAAATACCATGTTATAAAGAAAATGGTGAAGTAAAAGAAAAACAAAAGAAGAAAAGTTAATTATGAAAAAGTGAAGAAATGATGGAGAAGAGAATAAGGATTCCATTCTTTTTCAACTTTTTACAACGAATAAACCAGTTTGAAAATAAATTCCAAATACAATTTCTTTGGTTTGAAAACAAAACAACAACAACAACAACAAAAACAGATTTTTTTTCCAATAACAACTGAAAGAGATGATAAGTTATTGCATAAAAGAAAAGTTGATTATATCTCTTGTATATCAATTGTTAAGGCAAACATTATTTATTAATAATGTATAATAAATTTCATTTTATGTTTAATTAATTAAATTCAGTTACAAAATTTACTGCAAAGAATTTTTTAAATTTTAAGTTGAAGACATAAATAAACTCTCTCGACTATTGATAATACTTTTCGACATTTTTTTCATCACTTACAACTATTTAGCTACTGATTTTATTAATAAATTCCTTATAACACTTATTTTGGTAAAAAAGCCACTAATTATTGTTTCAAACTATTTTTAGATTTTAAGTGAAGATTTCTAAGGCTCTTGAAAAATTGGAGAGGATAAAAATATTGAAAAGTAAATAAATAATTGAAATCCGTTTATATTAATTGACAAACTCTGAATTTTGTTATAAGTAATTACAAAATTACGATTATTTGCGAATATCTTGAGATTCAATATGTAGACGCTTCTCTCCACCTGCGAACGCCAAGACCATCGCTAGGTGTCAGTTCAGTTCCTTCTTAGAATTTTTACTGACACCTGGTGCGCGACCTTGACGTTCTCAAGTGGAGAAATTAACCCATCATTCTATTCCAAATAGTTTTTTTTTCAAAACCTTTTTTAAAATTAATAAAATACCACTTTTCATACTATTTTTTCTTTCTAAATTCAGTTCGAGATATGATAAAAATTAAAGTAAAGTTAAAATTGACTAAAACTTGAAAATCATTATTGCAAACAAGATTCAAATAGGTTTAAAATTATTATTAAGCATTCTCTCATCAAAATAGAAACTCACATTCTTCAAAAGGCATTGAAGCTATAATTTAATAAACCAACTATACGCAGTCATTATAATATAATTTATCTATTAAAGTATATAATTCTCAAAGTAAATGCAAAATCATCGCATAATCAGACACACGTTTCTCTTTATCTGAGTCTATAAATACATATCTATTGAATAAAAGTAAATCGGGTTAAGTTTTCTGTAAAACTTGTATACTTTGTAAAATTCTTTTCCTTTAGGCGCAATGTTCCTACCGCGCGGAGAGTTCACATTGTTTGCAGATCGTGGGAAACCGGGAAGCGATTAGTTACGAAGAAAGACCACCACATAGTCGTAAATGTGAGTGCGAATGCAATTTCAAGACATATAGGAGAATCGACAATAAGGGTTATAAAAGAAAATAATGAGAGAAAAAAATAGAGAACATAGGCAAAAAAAAACGAAATCAAAAATGGCCAAATAGACCGTTGCCTTACTTTTCTTCATGACCGAATTTCGCCTTAACAATCGTTCAAGAAAATTTTATTTTATTTTGCCGCAAGAGATTGTAGATTTTTTCTTTTTTATATTTTATTTCTACTTTTTCTTCTTCTATTATTTCTTTATTATTTTGAACTATTTTTCTTTTATTATTTCTTTATTATTTTGAACCATTTTTCTTTTATTATTTTGAACCATTTTTCTTCTCTTTCTTCTTTCATTATTTCTTTATTATTCTCTATTATACTTTTTCTAGTTCTTCTTTGCAAGTTTCTATTGCCTTTCTTCAACTTTTTCTTAATTATTTTCTACTATTTTACTGCCATTACTTCTTCTATTGTTTTCTTTTTTAAATTAAATTTATTTTATTCTTTATTTTTTATTTCCTTTATATACTTCTTTTAATTTTTTTCTTCATTTTGTTCTCCGTTTTCATAATATTTTTTAAAATATTATTATTACTTCTTCATTATTAATGTTATTGTTGTGAATATTAAAAATAAGAATATTAATATTATTAATTACTTTTTTTGTCAATATTGTTATTAATAATAAAAATCTGCAGTCGCGAAGAAACGAACCCTAGCCCTTGTTGTTAGGGATTCAGCATTAAAGCCACAGATCTATTTAACATTTGCTACTATTTTATCTTAATATTATTTTGTTATTCATACTATTAAGAATATAATTAACTATTATTATTTATATTTTATAAAATGTTAATAAATCCTTCGAAACAATTCAATTATTTTTTAAATAGTAAAATCTTTGCAAAAATTCAATTATTTTCAATAAAATCTCAGGAGAGAATTCAATTTTTTTTCATTACAAAATTTTCCAAAAGAATTTAATTATTTTTAATATTTTTTAATAAATTCTTAGAAACAATTTAATTATTTTTAAAAATAGTGAAATTCTTTACGGTGATTTTATTTGATTTTTTTAAACTCTTAATACAATTTTAATAAAATTTAATGAAAGAAATTAAACAGTTCTTTAATTTTCAATAAAATTTTTCCAACGAATTCAATTATTTTCTGGAATTTTAATAAATTCTTCGAAACAATTCAATTATTTTCAAAAAAATAGTCGAATTCTTTGCAATATTTGAATTATTTTATAAATAATACAATTATTTTCAGGAATTAAATTACTTTTAAAACAATTTCAATAAAATTCTACAACCAAATTTTTAATTGTAATTACTGATAGAAAGGATTAGTTTTTAAGGTTAAAAAAATACTTTATTTAATTCAATTATTTTCAAAATTGAAAATTTTGAATTTCCAATTAGAATTTATTTTAAAAACTACATTATTTTTAAGAAAATAAAAAGAAATTCATTACAAAATTTAAGTAACTACAAAAACTCTAGTAAAATTGTATAACACACTTTAATTTTGTATCAATAATTTTAATAAAATTTTTGTAATAAAATTTTTGTAATAAAATTTTTGTAGTATTATTTAAAAAATCGACAATGTTCAATAAATTAAAGAAAATTTTTTGAAAGAATTTAATTATTCTTTATATTTTAATAAAATTCTCTGAATGATGAAAGAATTTTTTAAGAAAAACAAAAGTTTGAGAAGAATTTAATTAGTTACTACAAGTTTTACTAAAATAAGAATTAATCAAAATATTTAACTTTTTTATAAAATTTCTTTTTAATTTAATTAATTAATTTATTTATTTAAGTCTCAGCCGTATTTTAAAAACTTAAACAAAATTGTTTAAGGGCATTTGAACCATTATGACGTCACAATTAAAAAACTCATGCTTTTCACACATTGTGACGTCATAGTGGTTCAAATGCCCTTAAAGAATTCAATATTATTTTCAAAATTTTCAATTAAAATTATTAGAATTTTCAATATATTAATTTTAAAATTAAAAATTTTTTATTCAAAAAGAAGAATTGCCAAAGAAGTTATGTATAAAAAAAGCAAACAACAACTAACTTTAAACTTCGAATAGATTAACGTAATACGACGATTATTAATATATATTAATATAGATTTATTATTATTATTATTAAATATATTTTTAAATAAAATTTTTCTTCTAAAAAATTGTTATATTAGGTATTATTCCTAATATTTGCCTATTATTTATTATTATTATTATTATTATTATTAAATATATTTTTAAATAAAAAATAATAAAAATTTTCTTCTAAAAAATGGTTATATTATTATTCCTAATATTTGCCTATATTGTTATTATTTGCTATTTATTGTTATTATTAATCAGTTGAAATATATTTAAAACGATATGAAAGAGGAATGAAAATTTTCTATTCTCTTGGTCTTACAGATAATGGCAAGTGCCTCACCGACAGAGAAAACATTCTTATTAGGAGAAGAATGCAGTAGAGATCGAGAGTGTGAAGGCAGCATCATGAACAGTCGATGTTACTTGGGCTATTGTCGATGCCTACCCTTTTTTGCTGAATATAATAGCACCCACTGCTTAGAATGTAAGTTGGAGTTAATAGATATTAAAGGAAGAAAGAGAGGCAAAAAAGAAATGTTCATAAATAAAATGACAAGTCTATTGTTACTTTTCTTCTTTTGCCTCATCTCCTTTATACCATTGTTCCATATTAGGCTCAACTTAATGTTCTTCGCAAGTACAAATTCAGCATATTCTCTATTCATAATTCTTGTTAGAAAAAAATTTTTTTTTTCATAACAAAAATTTTCATCCATTTTTATTTCATTTATTTTTCACATTTGGGCAAAATTTATTATTTTAATTTTAATTCTATTATTTAATTATATAACTAGCAAATATTAGGGACGCTAGCTCGCGGAACGTGATATTTCATTTATTATAATGCAAATTACAAAATTTTTTATTTTCAAATTGAAATTTTTGATTGAATTCATAAGCAAAAATTTTTTAATTCACCTATTAAGTAAATATTTAATTGTTGTTTATATTTTCAAAGTTTTTAAAATAATGCATTGCAAGAATTCAGTTATTTATAAACATAATAACATTCTTCGAAAGAATTAAATTATTATTTTCATAAATAGTAAAATTCTTCGTAGAAATTAAATTATTACAATAATTTTAATAAAATTTCTCAAAAGAATTCAATTTTCCTTGAAATTTACATAAATCCATTGAAACAATTCAATTATTTGTAGTAAAGTCTTCTTAGAGTATATAACATTTAATTCTCTCAAAAATAAAATTCTGAAAATAATTTAATATCAAAAATTAAATTATTTCAACGATTGTCTGTGAAATTTATTTTAAAAATTCCATTATTTTCCATATTTTTAAGAAAATTCTCGTAAAATTTGAAATTATTTTCTTTAAAAATTATAAAATGACACTTTTTTTATAAAAATTTTATTAACTCAATTTTTTAATAAAATTTCACTGAAGGATTCAGTTAAAAATTTGTCAAATTTATTTAAAAAATTTTGAAAAAATTCATTTACATTTTTCAAACTTCTAATAAATTCTTGGAATCAATTCAATTATTATTTTTAAAAATAGTAAAATTCTTCTTAAGAATTTAATTATTTCAATAAATAATGAAATTTTTCACACGAATTCAATTGTTTCGAATAATTAAAATTCAATTATATTTATAAATAGTAAAACTTGAAATCTCATAAATTAATTAAATTTTTTTAAAAATTTTCTACAAAATTCAATTATTTAAAAAAATTTTAATATATTCTTCAAAACACTACAATTATTTTCAAAAACAAATTTCATAAAATAATTAAATTATTTTCTTAATTCATTATAAAAAATTTGATCAAAATTCAATTATTTTCCAATATTTTAATAAATTCTTCAAAAAAATTCAATTCTATTTATAAATAGTAGAATTCTTTGCAAAAAATTCAATTATTTTCAAAAAAAATTTCCTAAAAGAATTTAATTTTCTTTTTAATTCGTTAAAAAATTTTTCAAATGAATTCAATTATTTTCTAAAATTTTAATAAAATTTAATAATTAAATGATCAATTTCAATTTTTGAGAAAAATTATTTAAAAATTTTGAAATTATTATTTAAAAAACTTCGAAGAAATTGTTTATCAAATTTAATAATTTTTCAATTAAAATTATTGAACAAAATAGATTAATTAAAAAAAAATTCATAGAAATTTTTCAGAATAATTTTATCAGGATTTTGAAAATTTTGGAATAAAATTAATTACAAAAATTCAGTAATAAAATTCTTCAAAGGAGTATGCAATTATTTTTAAGTTAATTGTAGTTTTGAACGAATTTTGTTTAACTATTTTTTATTAACAAAATATTTTTATTTCTTATTTTTCCTTTTTGTTTTTTTTGGGGGGGGGAGATTTGTAATTTAAAATCAAAAAAGTGAATATATTCAGGAGAAGGAACATTATATTTTTTTCCTTAGTAAAAATGTTATAGAGAAATTTTCCTCTTAACGCAAATAGAGGACTTGTTTATTTATATAGGAAAAATTTTGTTTTCTTTATTACAGCGAATCTTCTTGGACAAGATTGCCTCATTAAAGAGCAATGCTCATTAAAGGTAGCCAACAGCACTTGCCAGACTGGACTTTGCAGGTGTGAAGATGGATTTTTGCAGTATCGAAAACACACTTGTTTAGGACGTAAGAAAAAAAATTTTTTTTTTGCAAATAAAATAAAATATATGTCCGTAAAATAAAAAAAAATTATACAAAATTTAATGATCAAAATGATGGAATTAAAAATCTCCATTAAAAATAAGATTTCTTTTTGAAACCATTTGAAAATAAAAGAAAAATTTAATTGAATATTTTTTTGTTTTTTATTTTTGTATAAAAATATCAGTTTAGTCACTATGTATTTTTTTATGTTTTGAAATTAGTATTCATTATAATATAACGTGTGGATATAATTCTCTGAAAATAGTAATATAAATTCTTGCGGTCAAAACTTACATTGAGCGTAAAATCAAAAATGGTTTCTGTGGTGCGCTAAATTGCCAATTCAAGATATCGATATTTACTGGTCACGGATAATTTTGTGGTTTTACAACAGAATATGTGAAGTAAAAATTAAATAGAAATAAAAATTATAAAGAAAAAATTATTATGTACTGACAAATTGTGGATTGAAAAAAAAATTCTGTTCAAAATGATTTTTAATTAAAAATAATAAACGACAATAGAAATAACAAAATTAAAAACTTGTTCGTTAACTACAATTTTTTTTATTTTAAAGATTTTTAATTGAAACCATTTTGATTAAAATATTTTTAATTGAAACAGTTTTAATAAAAATATTTTTGATTGGAACCATTTACATTAAAATATTCTTAATGAAAACCATTTTAATAAAAATATTTTCAGTAGAAACTTTTTTAATTAAAATATTCTTAATTGAAACCTTTTTAATTTAAAATATTTTTTATAGAAATCATTTTAATTGAAATAATTTTTATCGAATAGTAATTGTAACTGAAATAATATATTAATTGGAATACTTTTAATTGAAATGCTTTTAATTGAAACAATTTTATCAATGAGATATTTTTATAGTTGAAATAAATAGTTTCAAATTGAAATACTTTTCAGCAAAAAAAAATTGATTTTTCCAAAATAATTTCAGCTGCACAATTAGGACAAGTGTGCTACAGTAATGATCATTGTCGATTATGGGACAGCGATACGCATTGTGATTATTTGATTCCAAATTTATTTGGTCGTTGTGAATGCACGTCGCCAATGCGTCGCGATGGTAATGTCTGCCGTCCCGATCGTCTTGTTAGGCCGGCTTTTGATTTACAACAGCAATCTGTCCTGCAGAAACCAAATGACGATGTGACACAGCAAAACTATCTTAACAACGATGAATTCATCAATCAGGAAGCGGAAACCGGTGAGAGAGCCTAGAATATTATTATAATATAAAATATCAAAAGAAATATATATATATAATATGATAAATAATTTCTCACATCCCCCCACTTTTGCTGCATTCCATAAATATAAATCATCATCATCACCTACATTATAATAATTAATAAAAAAATTGCAATAGGAATTAAATAATATATTATACTATTAACGTATTTCTTAATAAATAAAATAATAAAATAAATTAATGCATTAATTTTTTTATGTACAAATCACAAAAAAAAATTTCACCTCGAACAGAGCTACTATATAATTTCACTATAATAGCGAAATTTTTAGTTCTTTCAGTGAAGACTATCGCTATTTTAGAGAAACTTGTCGTTGCGTTCAAGGTATAATTTCTTTATGTGAATATTAATTGTCAACTGTGCGAGTTAATTATTAATTTTTATTAATTTTAATGATTTTCAAAGGGATGATGATAAATTTTCAGGTGTTCAATTATCGTGGTTGAAAAATGCAAGTTTACTTCTTTCTACAACGCCGACAATAGACTCGGAATCAATTTTAATTGTGACTCGTTCATCGCCAAGTCATTTGAAACCGATTCATAATCGAAATAATGATATTCCTGAAGAAAATGATGCTGTTATTGTAGACGCGATGATTACTGAACTTATTCAAACGACTTCTGTTCCTGCCACTGTTTCAGGTTTGTAGATAAACATTGAAAATTGTAATCGATAAACCATTAAGATTAAGATAGATTATATATTAATTAAAATTTATTGTTTTGTATTATTTTTTTTATTTTTTTAATAAGAAAAGCATTTTTTCATAATATATTTTTAAAATTCATTTTGAGAAATTTTTTAAAAATTACTTAGGGTTAGTTGAGGTAAATCGGAACAGTAGTTATTTTAGATAAATAAAATTTTTTAAAAATAAATACGGCCTTAAACCTTGTACCTTAGATCACCCCCAACATGTTCTAAGTATTTTCCCATTTTCATTTTATCAATTAGCAGCAGTATATACAAAAATATTTCCTGTTGCATAAAAACTTGAAAATCAAAGAAGATACCCTTTCACTTTTTTGATTCGCATTTGAAAAAAATAAGCTAAAAATTCATATAAAAATTTATAATTATCTCTTATTAATATTACAACAAAAAACAACTTTGATTTTTTCATTTTGAAAATTTTTCTTAAAAATAGGAGACTGTTTCTATTTTCCCCTTAAAACTGGAAATTCGGGGTAAATCGGAACAGCAGAAATTTCAATAATATTTCTCATAATATAAATGAAAAAATTATTTTTATCAAACTACAACACTATTTGGAGCATTATAAAAATGCATTAAAAATAGTATTCATGTATAATCGCATCGGTACATAGTATTTAACAACATAATTGTATAATGTGTTAGAATTTTTGGTATGGAATACTTTTAAACTTATATAATGCATTATTATTTCTTATTTTGAATTATTTTATGACTAACACCATTTTTTGTCTAATTCTTTATATCTCTTAACATTTCCAGACTTGAAATTGATTTTTTCTCAAATTTCGTAAGAAATAATCAACTGTTCCTATTTACTCCTAAATTTTAGCAAAGTTGAAAAATTTAGGGGTAAATAGGAACAGTTGATTATTACGATTCAATGATAACCATATTTTTTACTACTCCATAAAATTGTTCCACGGAAGTGAAATAACAACTCAAAACACAAAAAAAACCGAAAGTATTCCGATTTAAAAGAAAAAACTTATGTTTTTGGTGAAACATAGCAAATCTGTTCCGATATACCCCAACTGACCCTAGATAGTTTCATAATAATTATTACTCTCTAAATTTCAGTTAGAGAATATATTTACTAATTTGAACTAGTAACTGTCTTTTTGTTTTCGAGTTAGTCAATTTTTTCTAATAAATAGTGATTTCTACTAATTTAAATTAGTAAAAATTTCCACTAATTCAATTTCATTTTTTTTAACTATCTTCTTAATGTTAAGTAAATGGTAGTTTCAAAGAATTTTAATTCAAGTCAAAGTCATTTTTAGTTTGTGATAATGTTATTATTATCAATTACATTGCTATTTGCATTGAATAATACACTTTTAGCTAAATTATACTTTTATTTAATGATACTTTCTACTTCTGGGAATTTAAGACAATGATCTCTCTAAAACTGAATCAGTGAAATTTCACTGAGAATCAGTGACTCTATTCTCGCAATTTGAATCAGTGAAATTTGACTGAAGATCAGTTAAAAATGATTGAAATTTCAGTCATATTTCACTGATTGGCCAATTAAAAAATAACTGAAAAATGGATTATACAATTAGGAATATAGAAAATAAGATCATACTGAATATAATCTGATTATTACCCTTTATAATCTATTTACATCCTTTCAATGTTTTAGAATTATTTCTGGTATTCACAATAGATTATACATTTTATAATCCAAAATCGAATCAAATTATAATTCTACATTATTACTATAGCAACATGTTTTATTCCAAATTGTAATATTATGAGGTTAAAGTTGTTTTAAAAATTTGTTGTCATCGAACGTTTTTTACATGTGCTGCTATTTTAATTTTCCAGGTTTGTAAATTTCTGATTAATTCATTTTTATAAATCTAAAAACAATTATAGCATTATGCATTTATTTAGCATTAGCTTATTATTGATTATAACCATTTTTAATTTAAATATTACAAGGGAATATTATTTTTAACCTTTTCTTAAAAGTATTTTTATTTACTTACAAAGTATAAATTTTGTGTTTAGTAAGGATTTATTTGTTTGTAAATTTATTTATAATTAATTCATCTATTATTATTTAATTGATAACAATTTTAATAATAATTTTTTAAATAGTTTAAATAGTTTTGTAGATTTATAATGATGAAATTACCAGAAATTTACGAATAAATAAATTTATGTTAAAAAAATAAATTTCGTGCGATTGATCAATTAATTTGATTAATAAATTATTAGCAACAACAAATTCAAATTTTTATTAATTTTATTATTAGTCAAATTTTTTAAATTTATGGGTTAGTTCTGATTCGTCAAAATTTTATTTATTTAAAATAACGTAAAGAATTATATTGATGCAAGTTTTATAATCCAAATTAATATGATCAATAATTGAGGGTTCCTATCACAGAAACCAGTTTTATAACTTTTTTAAGCTCAAAATCATTGCCCTGTAAGTTAATAATTAGAATGTTATCAATCCCAATTTTTTGAGAAACATTTTAATAATCTTTATACAAATTCAAAATGTTTTCATGAAATTGAAGTTTTAAATCCTTTTTTTATTTAGAGGTCGAGAATTTTGAGCTTAAAAAAATTATAACCGGATCTTTGATACCCTCAATTTGAAAGTGGTAATACTTAGATATTCAATTTTATAATAATTCTGGTTAACTGTCCTATGTACAATGTAAAAATATCATAAGAAGTATAATCTGGATTATATCACATATAATCCTTTTTTCTACATGTATACAGGTATTAATAATGAAACAGTGAATTGATGTTATAAAATAATGATAATACAAAAAAAGCAAGTGTAATTTTGTTTCCTAATTCGTGAATTGAATGAAAATATTTCCAGTTCCAATGAAGACAGAACGACACGAGGGCGGAAATGCCTTTTCTGTAATCAGTCTTGGTTTGCCATGTACAGCGAACATTGAATGTCAAATGGCAGATTCTAATTCGCGATGCATAAATGGTATCTGTGATTGTAAGTCGTACGGAAAAGGAAACGCTACTTGTAGTGCACGAAAAAAAGGCTGCGAGCCTGGAACTTTTCAATGCCAAAGTACCGGATTTTGTATCAGCTGGTTCTTTGTTTGTGATGGTAAACGAGACTGTAAAGATGGTTCAGATGAGAAATGCTCGTCCACACAGTGTCCGGCGCAGGCTTTCCGTTGCCACAGAAGTGGTATGTGCATTTCCAGGGCTGGACTATGCGATGGTAACCGCGATTGTCCGAATGGCGAGGATGAAGAAAGCTGTCGCAGTCGAAGAAGTAATTTTTTCATTTTTGTTAACAAAAAAGTAGCGAGCAAAAAAAAAAAATATAATAAAAATATAAGAATAGAATCGGAAGAAAATTAAGAATCTTTTTGTTCTTTTGTTTCTAGGATGCCCGGAGGGTGCTTTTCGTTGTAACAATGGCCAATGTCTGCCGGCTTATGAATTTTGCAATGCTGTTGTTTCATGCCGTGATGGAAGTGACGAGCCTCACGGTGCATGTCGAACGAGAAATAAAGGTCGAGTGGCTCCTAAATTTTGTCCATTTAAATGCAAAAATGGAAGATGCCGATCAGATGCAATTGCTTGCAGCGGAAGAGATGGCTGTGGTGATAATTCCGATGAACTAAATTGCTCAGTCTGCAGTGAGTATTAAGTTACCGCAGTACATTATAAAAAAAATGAATCAAGAGAAAAATTATAATTAATTAACTCCCACCTTCATAATATCAAATTGCAACGAAGTCATACCAAAAATGTAGATCAAATCAAAAATGAATCCAAACTTGTTTGCAAATACATTCAAAAATAATGTTACTATTAACATAAAAATTATTATTGACCATAATTAAATTATTATCATAAGAGCTAAATCATATCATAACTAACTCATTATCAATCTTATCTAGATTATTCTCAATTACAATTAAATTGTCCATTATAATTCAATTTGAAATATGACAATCATTAATGAACATTATAATCAATTATATATATATATATATATATATATATAGTAAAGATGCTATCACTCGGTCGATAAATTATAAAAATCACTCCGAGTCAGGAGTGATCAATTTTTTTTTCATCATCTCAATAATAATCATGAAGAATTGATAATTTTATAATAATACGGAAAAGAATTGAAGAAAAGAAGTGAAGAACTGGGGTCAATGAGTCTGAGAGAGATATTTCGAATGTTCTCTCTCACTCGAATTATCCCCACTCTAAACCGACATGCGCACTTCTTTCAATTTAAATTCCTTTGGGCATTATCGTACGTTAAAACACAAATACGATTACAAAAGTTGTAAATGCAGTCTGATGCAGTCGCAATGTAAACAGAAAGTGGGCGTGTGATCTTTTCTCATGGGCATTAAAATTATATCACTGCACGTTGTGAGATAAAATAAAAATACACCCAACATTGCACAGGAAGTTAATTGTCGACTTTAAAATCATTACAGGATGCGCTGACGTGCCTTAATCGTACAACTTAAGGAACCAGTTCTTTTATAACACCATGCCGTGAAGCAAATTACATTCATCATGTGTTTGAAGAAATATTCGACTTCATTAGAATAAATATTGACGAATTTGCAAGTTAATGTCAAACGCCCAGAATAAATGTATTTAATTAAAAAATATACTAAATCTTTAATTTTGCTAAAAATTTAATCTGGTTCAAATTTTGATTTGATTCAAAATTTAATTTGGTTCAAATTTTAATTTGATTCAAAATTTAATTTGGTTTAAATTTTAATTTGGCTCAAATTTTAATTTGATTCAAAATTTAATTTGGTTTAAATTTCAATTTGGTTCAAATTTTAACTTGATTCAAAATTTAATTTTGTTTAAAGTTTAATTTGATTCAAAATTTAATTTGGTCCAATTTTTAATTTGAAACAAAATTTGATTTGGTTCAAATTTTAATTTGATTCAAAATTTAATTTAATTCAAATTTTAACTTGATTCAAAATTTCATTTGGTTTAAATTTTAATTTGGTTCAAATTTTAATTTGATTCAAAATTTAATTTGGTCCAATTTTTAATTTGGAACAAAATTTGATTTGGTTCAAATTTTAATTTGGAACAAAATTTGATTTGGTTCAAATTTTAATTTTTATTCAAGATTTAATTTGAGACAAAATTTAATTTGGTCAAAATTTGATTTGGTTCAAATTTTAATTTGATTCAAAATTTAATTTGATTCAAAATTTAATTTAGTCCAAATTTTAATTTGGAACAAAATTTGATTTGATTCAACATTTAATTTGGAACAAAATTTGATTTGTTTCAAATTTTAAATTGGGGCAAAATTTAATTTGGTCGAAATTTTTATTTGGAACAAAATTTGATTTGGTTCAAATTTTAATTTGATTCAAAATTGAATTTGAGGCAAAATTTAATTTGGAACAAAATTTGATTTGGTTCAAATTTTAATTTGATTCAAAATTGAATTTGAGGCAAAATTTAATTTGGAACAAAATTTGATTTGGTTCAACATTTAATTTGGAACAAAATTTGATTTGGTTTAAATTTTAACTTGATTCAAAATTTAATTTGGTTCAAATTTTAACTTGATTCAAAATTTAATTTGGTTTAAATTTTAATTTGATTCAAAATTTAATTTGGAACAAAATTTGATTGGGTTCAAATTTTAATTTGATTCAAAATTTAATTTAGTCCAAATTTTAATTTGGAACAAAATTCGATTTGGTTCAACATTTAATTTGGTACGAAATTTAACTTTGTTCTTTAAAATTCAATTTCTGTCAAATCAAATTTCTATTTGAAGCAAATAAAAAATTTATTTGGGACAAATCTATACTTTCATCTGAATGAAATAAATGAAATTTGGTTCAAATAGAACAATTCTCTGGGTGTATAAATTTTTACGAGAAGAAACTGTAATTTTTTACAATTGTAAATTTAAATCTACAATAATTATCATAGGAAGACAAAATTTTCATTAATAAATGAATAATTAAAAAAGGAAAATAACGGTCGCTACAAATAGCCAAAGAACAAATTAAAAATTGTAATAACTTTCTTTTTTCTTTTGAAAATGAGACATATTTTTTTAAGACTGAGTAAAATGTAGTAGTTGTTTTTTTTTGGATAATTATGTTTTAGTAGTTGATGCAATATTCATTGAAATGTGTATTTATTTTTTATGTATGTGTAAATTGTAAGCCATTTAATATTTTCATTTATATACATGTTTACATTATTAGTAATATATAATAACAATAATATGGTTATTTACACTCTTTGTATTCGTCGGGCATTAAGCAATTTTTGTATATTAATATTTAATTCAATAGTTTTTAACATACTTTAAATAATTAATAGTTTCTACTATTTTCTATTGGATTTTTCTCTATGTTTAGAAACAATTTATAAAAACCGTTTTTAATAAAATTGAAAAAAATAACAATTCTTTTAATAAAAACGGTACGTAATTTAAATTATAATTTACGAAAAATTCACTATCATACTATAGAATAAAAACTATATTACGGTTAAGAAAATAATGTATTTTAAGTAGATCTCCTATAAACATATTTATATCATCATTTTATGTTACTTCATCATGCACTTTATATTTAAAATAAATTTAATTTAAGGGCATTTGAACCATTATGACGTCACAATTTGGGCAAAGCATGTTTTTTAATATTGTGACGTCATAATGGTTCAAATACCCTTAATGGTAAAATAATTAATTTTATTTTATGTTTAGCAAATCCGATTTCACTCCTAATTGTTTATGTCAAATAGTATGCTACTTTAATGTATTTCCAAATAAATTAGTATTCTTTTAAAAATAATAATAAAATAATTATTATTCTAGAAAAATAATAATATATATTTATATTATTATTTTTATCCTCTAAATTTAAAATTGGGAAAATGTTTTCTAATTTTAATTAGTGACTGGCTTTTTACTTTTGAATCAGTGAATTTTATTAATAAGTAAAATTTATTATTTAATGTAGTAAAATTTATTATTTCAAATGCAAAAAGTCAGTTACTAATTGAAATTGGTAAACATTTTTACTAATTCAAATTTAATTAATTTAATTTTTTATTTAATTTTTTTTTTGTATTATATAGGTAATGCTCTGAGAAATGATTCTTTTTCTATATTTCGGTAAATATATTGTTATTCTTCATTAAAAAAATTTGTTTTGTTATAATACTGTTATGGTCCAGACAATAATAACTATAATCTGTCGACTAAATTTTTAATTCTACTCGAAAATGATATGCTGCGTAAATGAAGCCTTAGCCCTTTGCTCCATATCTTATCTCACTAGATTAAATTTACAATTGTGATTTTTGATACACATGTTAAATTTTTTTGTGAATTTCCAAAAATCTTACTATTATTGAAATGAACACTACAAAACTGATAAGAAAATTATCTATCTATTCAAATCATGGAATACTGTGTAACTATTTTTTTGTGATCCCATAAAGTCGTTCTAAGAATATGATGAAATAGGTGAGAAAAATAAACCATTTTTTTGGATAATAAAAAATTAATGTTCTTAATGAAAAACGAGGACTGTACAATTAATATATTTTTCATTTAACAAACTTTAAATTTTAAAGAATTATTATTTAAACCAAGTTTTATTTACCAAAATTCTTATTTAACGAAATGCTTAATAAGATGAATTTTTAAATGTCAGAAAAAATTTTCACTAATGACTTTTTAGGGCCTATTCATGCGCCTCATAAGACTTCTAAAACTAACTTGGGAGATAGGTAACTTCCAAATTGTCTTTTAAACATAAGTACATTGTCCTTGGAGTGAACAACATGGAGGGCTAAAATTTGGCATACTGGTGTATTTTAACGCGAATATTACAGGAAAAATATAGAGAACTTGTTATGTAATAATGGCCATAGCGTTGTCAAGGAAAAATTAAAATTTTTTTTTCTAATTTCTACATTATTTGATCTAATTAACTAAAAATGGATTTATTAGTATATTTTTACAGTTTAATTACAAAAAATATATTAAAAAATCTAAAAAAAAATTTTTAAATAAAATTAAAAAAAATTGGACAAGTGCGAGTTGAACTCGCACTGCAATGGCGGCTTCCGTACACAAATATTAAAACAATACTTGCAACATTCATCGGTATTTGTTTATTTTAATTCTACCATTTACCGATGTTTGCAAGTATTGTTTTAATATTTGTGTACGGAACCCGTCATTGCAGTGCGAATTCAACTCGCACTTGTCCAATTTTTTTTAATTATATATTTTAACTAAAAATTAATATATCATTGGTGACTTAAAAATTAGATTAATTATATTTGATTGATGGTTTAAAATAATTTTTGTAAAAATGTAAAAAAAAACAGTTTTTTCTTTATGTTAATCGCCAGAGAAGACAAAAGTGATTGAAAACACGGAAAATCGTGAAAGATTCAATATTAAAGGTAATTTTTTTCACATTTCAATATTGTAAAAAGAAAGAATTAGCACATAATATGAAAGTACATGAAATTAACTAAATATCAAGCAATAATACATTTTTTGAAATTTACAAACTTTTTAGAAAAATGTGATAGAAATGTGGCGACTTTTGACATTTCATAGGTAAGTTTTACACTTAAATTTTTATCTATTATTTCGGATATGTTTACGTATAATAATTTATTTATACAAGAAAATTATCTCATTTTTACGAAAAATCAATCAAGAAATTTTTACTATCTACATTATTTTTATGCTTTTTTATTAAATTTTCATAGCTGCCAAAAACTAATCCATTTTCTCTGTACAACTTAATTTAAAAATGGAAAATCTTCTATAATATTAAAATGTTTCCTAGTCGTTTCGTCGTTTCGTCGTTTCGTCGTTTCGTCGGATTCGTCGGCCGGCAACATATATAGATATACATCGGTTCATCCATCGGCAACATATATACAAATGTACATAAACACATCTATGCACACAATACATACACATGTATGCTCACACATATACACACAATACATACACATGTATACTTACACATATACACTTAATACATACACATGTATACTCACACATATACACACATAACATACACATGTATACTCACACATATACATACAATACATACACATGTATACTCACACATATGCACACAATACATACACATGTATACTCACACTTATACACACAATACATACACATGTATACTCGCACATATACACACAATACATACACATGTATACTCACACATATACATACAATACATACACATGTATACTCACACATATGCACACATAACATACACATGTATACTCACACATATAATGTACCCAAAAAATATTGTTTTGGCTTTTTCGAAAATGTAATAAAAAGAATTTTGTATATTGTAATTGTCGGTACGAACTACAAGCGAGCTACGAAAAGTTGCTGCTGAAATTAAATAACCATATTTTATTATTGAAGAATGATAGAAACTTGGTTCTTGGATTGTTCGAAAGCTAATTAAATTCTCCGTCGTTTGATATATAAATAAAAATTATTTTATATTTTTAGAGATTTTATCACCTAAGAGATTTTGAAAAAAATTGATTAATTTTTCTATTTTTCTGCACCATGTTTGTGTGGCTGCACATGCTAGAAAAATTTTAAATTTTAGCAACATAATCTTTAAAGTCTCAGCTTTTATTTGAGCCTTGAAAATGGAAAATACGTTCAGTAGTTTTTGAAATATCTTAAAAAATGTCCAAGTTTCTATCATTTTTCAATAATAAAATATGGTAATTTAATTTCGGCAGCAACTTTTCGTAGCTCGCCCGTCGTTTGTGCTGACAGTTTCTGCCGGTAGTGTATATATATATATATATATGTTTGTAAAGTACACAATATATAATATATACAAAATTCTTATATAATATGTACACGGAGAAAAATGGATTATACAATTAGGAATATAGAAAAAAAGATCATACTGAATATAATCTGATTAATACCCTCTATAATCTATTTACAACCTTTCAATGTTTTAGAATTATTTCTGGTATTCACAATAAATTATACATTTTATACTCCAAAATCGAATCAAATTATAAATTTAGATTATTACTATAGCAACATGTTTTTTTCAAATTGTCATATTATGAGGTTAAAGTCGTTTTGAAAATTTGTTGTGATCGAACTTTTTTACATATGTGCTGCTATTTTAATTTTCCAGGTTTGTAAATTTCTAATAATTGCATTTTTATAAATCTAAAAACAATTATAGCATTATGCATTTATTTACCATTAGCTTATTATATTGATTATAACCATTTTTAGTTTAAATATTACAAGAGAAGATTATTTTTAACCATTTCTTCAAAGTATTTTTATTTACTTACAAAGTGTAAATTTTGTGATTAGTAAGAATTTATTTCTTTGTAAATTTATTTATGATTAATTCATCAATTATTATTGAATTGGTAACAATATTAATAATAATTTTTTAAATAATTTTAATAATTTTGTAGATTTAAAAAATGAAATTACCAGAAATTTACGAATAAATAAATTTAGGGATTGATCAATTTATTTAATTAATTAATTATTAGCAACAACAAATTCAAATTTTTATTTTTTTAAATTTTATTATTAGGCAATTAAATAGTAAATTAATTTTTTAATTTAAGGGTTAGTTCTAATTTGTCAAAATTTTATTTATTTAAAAACGTAAAGACCAATTATATTGATGCAAGTTTTATAATCTAAATTAATATGATCAATAATTTGAAAATGGTAATACTTAGATATTTAATTTTATAATTCTGGTTAACTATCCTATATATAATTTAAAATATCATAAAAAGTATAATCTGAATTATATCACTTATAATCCATTTTTCTCTGTGTATGTATGTAAAAAGGTCAATACCAGGTCCTTCTAAAATACATAAACACTATTTTTGAGGAAGGATGCATCACCTTAAATTTATTATAATGCATGCTTTTTCAATAATACTTTATTAAAAAATTTATTAATTTTTTTTGTTGGACGGGGGTCGGTTTAGGGTTCGATACCTTCCAGTACCAAACATAAAGTCAATTGACATTATATTTGGTACTGGAAGGTATCGAACCCAAAACCAACCCCCGTCCAACAAAAAAAATTAATAAATTAATAAATTTTTTTAATAAAGTATTATGGAGGAAGGATATTTTTTTTATTAAAAAATTTATTTATTACTATCTTATAGTGGCACTATCGGGTCGGACCCGAAAAGTCAAAAATGACCCGGTAATGACGTCTACGTATATTTTTCGGACCTGGTATTGACCTTTCTACATACATATATATATTGTTTGTTTAATTATTTAACTAAATAAATAAATTTATATATCTGACTCCGTTTAAATACTGAGAAAAAAATCAAAAATTTTTTTGAACTAAAAATATATGTTTAATTTAAACATATTTTGTTATTGAATTAATTTTAATTTCTACCGAACGAAAATTACTATGCATTGAATCAAAATTATTATGTTTAAATCAAACATAATTTTTGGTTTACTGTATGACTAAGATAATTATGTTTGATTTAAATATATTGTTTTCTCAGTAAAAATGTTATTTTTTTTATAATAGTTATTGCTAAATGAATTTTTTTACAACTTTTTAAACAAAATTTTATTTCTTCTAAATGAATAAACCGATTGAAATAAATGAAGCTTGAATATTAAGGGGATAAGATATACTTTTATTTAGAATTAGAGACTTTTTAAAGAGTTTATTTTTGAATAATTATTTAACAAATTTGTTATAAACAAATTTTTTTTTTAATTTTCTGCGTCTTTTAAAAATTTGATAAAAATATTAACATAATTAAAACTATAAGAAATCAAAATGTATAGTGCAACATGACTATACTTAGTTTTTAATCAATATTATGGTTATATAAATGTTAACTCGACAGTATTTTGTTTATTTCATAGATGCAAACAATGTTTTAATTCAGAAAAACATCAAACTTTCATGTCTGTTGCAATATAATTTTGATTGTAACTTTTTAAAAATTGTTGCTCATAAATCTTTTCAACGAATTTTGATTTCTTATAGTTTTAATTTTATGTTGAAATTTAAAAAAAAATTTTAAAGAAGCAGAACATTAAAAAAATTATTTTTTCATAAAATTAAATACATAATTATTCAAAAATAAATTTTTTAAGAAGTCTCTAATTCTAAACAAAAGTATAATTATTTTATCTCCTTTATTATATCCCCACTTGATTCATTTAAATCGATTCATTCATTTAGGAAAAATAAAATTTTGTTTAAAAACTTGCAAAAAATTCAATTTGACATAACTTTTATAAAAAAATATTTTTTTTAGTAAAAACTAAAAATCTATACAAAGTAGTAATAGTTGCTCTGATATATAATAAAAGTTGCTTCGCTCAAAATATTAATTGCTCGAGACATTTTAAATATTACTCGACTTTTAATAACATTTATTAATTTTATTAACAAAATTTTAATTTAACATTTAATTTTAACATCCGACTGGTTCTTAAATTGGAACACTGAGAAAACATTATACTTAAATGAAACACAAAAATAATGTTAGACGATTTTGTTTAAATGAAATTAATTTGTAAGTTTAATCTCAATATATAGAAAATATCTACTGCATTGATTCAAAAGTATTATTTGTTTGAATAATTATATTTAATTCAAACATATTTTCTGTTACGGTTTAAACAAAAATTATGTTTAAAAATTTTGTGTTTGAATCAAACTTAAAAGTTAACTACATATAATTTAAAATCAATCACAATTTATGTTTGATTTCAATATATAATCTCTTAAAGTGAACCAGAAAATATTTTTGAATAAAACTTAAATATGTTTGACTGTATAGCAAAGATATTTTAAGTTTGATTTAAACAAAATTTGTTTGAATCAAATAATTTTTTTTCTCAGTGAAGCCTCAATTGTAGACCTATATTCAGTAGCTTATAAGTCCGAAAATATTGAGTTTAGAAAAAAGTTGTCAAAGAATAAAAGTTTTAGAATTATTTCGACTTTTAAGAAATGTAAACAGTTTTTTTATAAACAAATTAAGTTTTCCTTTTAAAATAAACGTTTATTTTTAGATTCTGGTGCTGCACATGTTCTAAATCAGTTTATATTAATATAATATAACCGACAGTTAAAAAAATTAATTTGTTTATTCAAAAATTTTTTTTTACATTACTTAAAAGTCAAAATAAAAATAAAACTTTCATTTATTGCCAACTTTTTCCTAAACTCAATATCTTCAAACTTACAAAATATAGGCAATATTTATATATGTAAGTAAAAATATTTTTATTTTATGATAATATTTTTAGTTTAATATTTTTAGTATAATATTTTTAGTATAATATTTTATCCCTTTCATGAGTTTTTGCTGTCGCTGATTACGAGCCTGAAGTGAGATTTTCAAAAATTTCAAAATGGCGGATTCAATATGGCGGACATTTTTTTTTAGGTTGCTCAAATTTGCATAAAATTTGTTACTCGGGGGGTTTTCAGGGTCGCTGATTACGAATCTGAAGTCAGATTTTCGAAATTCAAAGTGAGAACCCCAAAAAACTATTGGAGTAACAAGTTTAAAGCGAATATGAACAATTTCAAAAAAAATGTCCACCAACTTGAATTAATGTAAAATATATTATTTGCAAAAATTTATGTAAAAAAAAATATTAAAAAAACGACGTTTATGTAAATACCTCTTCAAGTAAAGAGCAATTATTAAACCCCTATTATTGAAAACTACCCTTCGCCTTTAAATGACAGGCGTGCACTTGCCTTTTCCAATACACCCTTCTACTCTGTACCTGCAATTGTCAGAGGGGTAGTAGTAGCTAGTCTTGCGCAATTCAAAAATGGTTGGCTTAGTCTGAGTCTGTACTGCCTAGCGAGAGGTACATAATGTGACTAATTCATTTCGTTTTAAATAATTTCAAGGAATAATATAGTGTGACATTGTTTTTCATGTGTCAAGTTACTAGCATAATATAGTTACACTGTTTTTCTGAATATCATCAATTGAACCATTAGGTAATTATTTATTACAAATTTTTCGTTTAAATTTCAAAAATATTTTTCCGCTTTACGATTCAATATATAAAATTTCTCTCGAGACACTTTCAATTTTATGTAACTTACTCTCAGTATAATATGTATTTATATAATTTTGTGTATTTATATATACAATTCACATTGTACATTCTGACTCCTTACTCATATTCTATACAAAGATTTTATTTAAACTTTTAATATTTAATTAATAACAATTTATTATTTTTAAGAGAGAATGTACATATTTACTAGTGTAAAAAAATAAAGAGTTCTTTTCTTTTTTATAGATAATTATTTTTGTTTCATAATTTCATATAAGAAAATTTAGTAAATATTAATTACTTATTTACTAATAAATAATTTATTGAAAATAAAATTTAATATTCATTTAATTATTAATTTAATATTATTTTCTCTCTTCTTTATTATATGTATATAATCGATTTTCTTGTTTTGTAAATTATTAAAAGAAAATTCAAATAAATAAATATTTATTTACTAATAAAAGTTTTTCAAAATTATCAAACTAAAATTTATAATAGTTATTAATTTAATTGGCTTTTTTAATATTAGATTATTTTCTGTTCTTCATGAATAATAATTTTTTTTATAAATAATTCTTAAAAATTTGACAAATAAATAATTATTTAATTATTGATAAAGAATAATTTAATAAAAATTACTAAACCAAATTTAATATTAATTGAATTATAATTCAAGTGTTAATTTAATATTATAGTTCTTTTTCTCTTTTTTATAGATTATTATTTTTGTTCTTGTATAATTTATTATAAGAATATAATTAATCAAAAAGTTGTTATAAAAATTAACGAAATTATTTCAGTATCAATTTAATTCCTAATTTCATATTAATATTTGTATAATATTCGATATTTTAAAATTTCTCTATTGAATCTATCGAACATTTTTTTTATTCGAAAAAAATAGTGTTTTTAATTCAAAAGTAAATACTTTTTATTTTGTGTTTTCAATAAATTAATTAGAAAAAATCTACAATAATAGGAAATTTTTCTACTAATTTATCAGATTTAATTGAATGCTAATAGAAATATAAATACAATTTGAATGTAATAGTTCGATTGAGTAGAAATAATATTTTCATCAGTGACCTATAAAGAGAGTCTATAGGCTTCATTTTCATATTATAGACTTATATACAATAGAATTCTTTCAACTGCTTTTTTTTTCTATACCAATGAGAAATAATATTTCTTATAAATATAGAAAAAAAAGTATAGTCGTAAGAATGCTGTTTTATTTATAGCTTCGTCAAATGTCAATATTTCTACTTTTCACATAAATAATAAAATAATTTCTCTCGTATAAAAAATAATTTATTCTCTAACCGCGCATAATTTGCTACAATTACAACTCAAAAACATTAAAAAGAAATAGAACCCTTCAAAATACTGTCAAGAATAACCACAACTTTTATGACTGACACCCAACCTTTTTTTTTATAGCATAGCAATAAATCTTTGTCGGGACTTTATTCTATTATTAAATATTAATCCCTACATTTTTAAAACATATTTTTAATTTTTTAAATTTATTTTTGAATAAATTTAATAAATAATTGAGTTTTTTAATTTCATACTTTATTATCAGTTTTTTCTCTTATATTTAATTTTGTTATTCTCAGCTTTTTTTTCGCTTAATTTTTTTTATTAAATTTTGTTTTTTAATTCAATAATTATATAATTTTTTCACTGTTGTTTTATTTACAGGATTTTCCCCAAATGAAGAAAAGAGAAAATTAATGAGAAAAAGTAATGAATGGAAAATTTTTAATTAAAAAGAAAACAAAAGAAGTATATATACAGAAATAATATAGAAGACTGTCAAACATGAATGTGGACAAAAATAATAATGGTGAAATAATACAGAATGAATCTGTGTTTAAAAAAATAACGAGACAATTGGAAAATATAAATGTGAAAAGAAAATTTGTAAAATTATTTGTTGATTTATGCAGATCTTGATTAATTTAGCGAGAGAGAAGTGAGGAAAAATGATGAAATTAAGGTGGATTCGATTGAAAGAAATTAATTATTGCCATAGACCTGGATTGGTTCTACTAATTCTGCCATGCATTTTACTATTAACTTTGTACATATTAAATGGAAATAAATTCGATAAATTAGAATATTACTCGTATAGATCGTACAACGATGCTGGTAAATTTATATTTTATTTATTTAATTATTAATAATCATATTAATTTAGGTAAACACTAATTAATAGTATTATAACAGTTGCTAGATTTGCATTAATTAATTTAATTTAAAACATTTAAAATTTTTTACTTCTTTTTAATTTTTTGTTCTGTTTAAATTAAATATTTCTATCCATTACGTAAACAACGTAATTGAGACGATTTTGTTTTTAAATTTCATAGTACTTGAACTAAAAAATTTTTGTTTTTTTTAAATTTAATTTTCTTTTTTCTTAAATTTTTTTAAAAATTAACTAATAATGTTTTCAGTCACTGTCGATGGATTTTTGGTTTGGAATTCAAAATGTCATATGCCCTCGAAAAGTCCTCTCGATCCGTCCATAGTGAAATTTGTAAAAAAGGAGAAATTTCAAACGTGCACAAAATCGCCGCTCTTAACATCAATTATTCAGGACAACAATGGAAATAATTTATTAGTATTGAACACCAACGAAACTAGACATTTGAAAAATGTTTTTTGTTGTTGGTCACCAATTATTAGACCAATTCCAAAAAAGCCTAATCCTCAGAAAAATTTCGATTCATCAATTACGTAAGTGGATAAAAAAAATGATGATTTTTAACGAAAAATAATTAGTATCTAAGAGAATATTGTTATTATTTATAATTATATTTTTGATAATAATATAATTAATTTAATTACATATTTTATATTATAAATTACAGTTAAAAATTTAATTAATTAAGTTTAAATTAAAAAGTTTAAAAAAGTAAAATAATATATTTAAAATATGTATTAATATATTTATGAATAATTTATTAATAATTTATTCACAAATAACTGATTAGAAAAGTGTTAGAAAAAAAGTAATTCTACACTTGGTTTAAAATTCTTTCTATCATCAGTCATTATTTTCATTTCCACACATTTTTGTTTAACATTCTTTCATTCATTACTCATCTTTATTCCCAACAGAGTTCAGAATTGCGTCGACTTTAACATCTCAGTCATTCTACCAAAGGAAATAGATACACTGATGGTTTCCTGTAAAGATAAAAAGGAGATTACAAAAGTAAAGGGTAAAAGAAAAAATTCCAAATATCCAATGACAATTTATCAAAATGTCCATTCAGTTATTAATGTGAATAAAGTTGCTGAGCGATTTAATAATTCTGACGATGTGAATAGTACGACGAGTCGAGAGAGAAAATTAAGTGTCTTATTGTTGGGTATTGACAATGTATCGAGATTAAATCTCGAGAGAAATTTGCCAAAGACAACAAATTATCTTGACGAGAAGGGATGGTTAATAATGAAGGGCTATGATAAAATGGGTGAGAATACATTTCCAAATTTAATGGCACTTCTTACTGGACAAACGCTAACTGATTCCTATGGTAAATGTAAGCCGACTATTCCATTTGGCCTTGATCATTGTCCAATGTTGTGGTACAATTTTAGAAATTCTGGCTATGTCACTGCTTACGCTGAAGATGCTGCTAAAATTAGTACTTTCAACTACTTGAAGGTTAGCTGAAGAGATTAATTAAAATTGTCGCGTCTTTTCGGGAATTTTTTTTGTTTTTTAATTTTAATTGTGTGCAATTTTTTTTTTTGTTATCAATTGTAGTATTGACTTTTTTTTCTTTCTTTTTGAAACTTTTTTGTTGTATTTGCATTTTATTGATTTGGTATTGTAATTTCTACCCTTTAATTTGGTGCTTTAGCTCTACTCGGGTGATTTAAGTCAAAATTAAAATTTCTTATAATTAATTAATTAAATTAATAATTAAATTAATATTGTTCCTTTTTATTAAAAAGTGTAACGTTCCTACTTCTTTTTTCTGTTCTTGTTCTTCCAATGCTTCTTTTTACCGCACTTTTTTACTATACGTTTTCTTTAGAATACATTTTGTTTTATTTTCATACAAAATTTTTAACTGAAAATCAAATGGGAATTTAAAAAAAGAGAGAAGGCAAACAACAGACTTTGCACTTGATAGTTAATTTTAAAAAAGTAGCAAAAAGTATTTTTATAAAAAATATTTACTTCTTTCTTAACCTGCTAATAAATTGAACTACTAGAAACGAATTTTATGATTCATGAAAGAATTTAAATATTTATAAAAATAATTTAATTATTGCGAAGAATTTTATAAAAAATTTTTAACTAATTAATTTCTTTCGAATAATTTTCTATGCATATTCTAATTTAAATAATTAAATTCCTGAGAAATTCGTGATTATTCATGAAAAGAATTGAATTTTTACAAAGAATCTTATACAAAAATTTGTTTAAATAATTGAATTCTGTTTGGAAATTTTATGAAAATAGTACTATAGATATGGAAAATTATTGAATTGTGAAAAGTTTTTAGAAATAAATAAATTTGATACAGAATTCTATTAAAATTTTTGAAAATAATTGAATAAATTTCTACAAAGTATTTTATTATTTATTAGTATAATTGAATTCTTGCGAACGATTTTATTAGAATTTTTAAAAATAATTGAATTTTTAAGATGAAATTTATTACTTTTAAAAATTAAAAACAAGTGAATTCTTATGATGAATATTGTTATTAATGAAAATAATTGAATTTTGAAAAGAATTTTATTAATATGCCTCAAAATAATTAAATTTTTGGGAATAATTTTGTTATTTATCGACATATCTGATTGAATTCCTTAGAATAATTATTTATGTAAATAATTTATTCTTAGGCAGAATTTTATTAAAATATAACAAAATAATTGAATTATTTCAAAAGTAATTTAATTCCTATGAAAAATTCTAATATTTTTGTAAATAATTGAATTACTGTGAAAAATTCTACTATTTTTGTAAATAATTGAATTCCTGTGAAACATTTTAATATTTTCATAAGTATAATTGAATTCTTCCATAGAAAAAATTATAAAATTCCGTAAAAAAAATTTTTTTCAAGGAATTAAAATTAAATTTGTAAGAATAATTACATTTATTGAACAATTTCTGTAAAATTGTATTAAAAATAATCGAAATTCCTGCGAAAGAATTCTATAATTTAAAAAAAAAATTGAACAGTTGATAACAATTTTGTAAAAATTCTCAAAAATAATTCAATTATTGCGGAAAATTATAATAAAATAATTCAAAAGAATTGAATTCCTATGAAAAAATTCGTTACTTTTGAAAATAATTAAACTCATCATAAAAATTTTATAAACATTGTTTTAAATAATTAGTTTTTTCGAAATACATTAAAATAAATATTATAAAAGATTTATTTCAAATAATTTAATCCATATGGAAAACTTTATTTGTGAAAATAATTGACTTTTTGATTACTTAATTTAAAATAGTATTAAATATAATTGAAATTCTTTGATGAGTTTTATTATTTATGCTAATAATTGAATACTTGCTGAAAATTAAAAAAAATTTATACTGAAATTAGTGATTAAAATAAATATTTGTTCAAATTTGTCTGCTTGTCAAAATAATTGAATTTTTGATTACTTAATTTAAAATAGTATTAAATATAATTGAAATTCTTCGATGAGTTTTATTATTTATGAAAATAATTGAATTCTTATTTAAATTAAAAATTAAAATTAAAATTAAATTATGACATTTTTCATGGAAATTCAATGAAAAAAAATATTTGATAACAATTTAAGTCAGAATTCAATTACTTTCATAAATACTAAAACTCATCGAAGAATTTCAATTATATTTAATACTATTTTAAATTAAGTAAACAAAAAATTCAATTATTTTCACAAATAAAGTTTTCCATAAGGATTAAATTATTTGAAATAAATCTTTTATAATATTTATTTTAATGTATTTCGAAAAACTAATTATTTAAAACAATGTTTAAAAAATTTTTATAAAGAGTTCAATATTGTATAAAAAATTTTTTTTAAATAATTGATTTATTTTAGAAATTTTTTGAAAATGATATTTTAAATTAATTGAATTTTTGTAGAAATTTAATTATTTATGAAAATAAGCGAAATTTGGATAAATTTTATCAATTTTCTTTAAATGTTTGAATTTTTTGCAAAAATTTTATGAAAATGCTAGATGTTGAAAATAATTGAATAGTTTCAAAGAATTCGATTATAATTTTCGAGAACAGTTTTCTTGATTCCTAGTATTAGCGATTCTAAAAAAGTGAGAAAAATAAAACTAAGAAAATATAGAATCGTAGCTTTTAGTGGCTGAAATCTAAAAAAAAGTATCCAAATAGTAAAACAAGGTAAAAAAGTAGAGAACAGTAGATTTTAATAGATTAGTGTGAAGCCTGCACACTGCAAAAAGAAAAGCACTAATTTAATATCAATTTAGGAACTAAATAGAAATTCGGTTCCATTTTAGTACCGAAACTAGCATTATTTTAGAACCTTTTTCTTACAGTGTGAAACAAAAAAAAAGTACAACTTCAATTTTTTGTTTGTAAATTTTCAGGTTGGCTTTGTGGATCCACCAACAGACTACTATCTAAGACCCTATATGCTGGCATCAGAGAAATTATTAAAAATTCAAAGAAGATTCGGTGGAAGTTATTGTACCGGTCCTGAAGTTGTTGCCGAGAGAATTTTAAATTCAGCTGTTGATTTCGCAACAAAATTCAAAGGTCTACCGTATTTTGGCTTCTTCTGGACCAATTCAGTGAGTCATGATTCAATTAATGGCCTGTCGTCAATGGACACACACATTCTATCAAGACTGGAGCACCTCGAACGTGAAGGTGTGATGAACGATACGATGATAATTTTTCTAAGCGATCATGGAATGAGAATTGGCGACTATAGAATGACTTTTATGGGTTGGTACGAGGAGAGACTGCCATTCTTTTATGTTTGGCTACCGGAATGGTTTCGTGAGGTGAATCCCGAAGCATATCGATCGTTGACAATAAATCAAAATCGTCTAACATCTCCCTTTGATCTCTACGAAACTCTACGCGATATTTTAATGAGAGCTGGTGGAGTTGCTGCAGCAAGTACCGGTTGCTCTAAATGTCAATCATTATTGAAAACAGTGCCCGTTGAGCGTGGTTGTGAAGACGCTGGAATACCGCAACATTGGTGTGTTTGCACCACATTCGAGAAGGACAATGCCAAGAGTGAAATTGTCATTCGTGGTGTTGACAAGATACTCAATCACATTGAGAATGTGGTCAAGAATTACAAGACAAAGAAGGGTAAACGATTGTGTGCTAAATTTAAATTGAAAAAAATCCATCGAATTCATAAAGTTGTGGAATTAAATACAAATAGTAGTGATAATTCGACATTGGAGTACTTTTACATGATACAGGTAACACCTGGTGATGCAAAATTTGAGGCGACAATACAATATTACGGACCTGGTAATTATAGTGTTAGTGACGAGCAAATAAGTAGGATTAACGCTTACGGACCTGGTTCAAAGTGCCTCGATTATGGCCAAAAGAGCTACTGTCACTGTATTAAGTGAACTTTTTTTTCTAATCAAATTTCAAAACCTTGTCGATTGTATAGTAGACCCTAATAATTTCCGAAAATACCCATCATTCTGTTGGTTCTTCATCAAGAAGCATCGAATTATTTTATGATCTGCAAACAGAGAACCAATGGAATAGGTTACAACTTCTTTAGTCATTTGCTTATAGTCTGTTGATTATGTCAAGATATTGTTAAAATATTCATTAATATTTTTGGAAGAATATTTAAAATGTTTTTTATGTATAAATCACTTGTTGTGCCATTCACTCGAAAGTAATTTTTTATACGAAATGATAAATATCCGATGATTTCTATACAAAACGCGATTATATCGAATTATACCACATATTGTATTCTAGTAAGAATTGTATCATAATTTTTTGATTATAATTTTCATAAAAGAAATTATATGTAGATTAATTTCAATGAAGTTAAGTCTCAGGAAGTATTTTTTTCTTGAAAATTTATTAGACCCATATGTGATGTATTTTTTACTTATGACATTTCAGTATAGTAACACTACATTTTTGTTCAAATTTTTCATTTTTGAAAAATAGAAATAGAAAGACATAGAGAATTAAGATAATAAGGTGCTAAAAAATTGTGAATTGTTAAATATGTAAATTATTACTGATCGTTTTTTTGTTATAGTACTGTTTACCATTTTTACAATGTATAGATGATTTCATAAAATCATGTTAGTGGTAGTCTTTTTGAAAAATACCTTTAAATTGTTAACAGAAATTAGAAAGTTTATTCGTTAAGTTGCAATGTATTATGTTAGTCGAAGTGAAGATAAATTGTAAATAATGCGCATAAGTATTTAAACTGTAAAGTTGTGTAAATTTTACTCGACAATTTTTCTAAAGAAAAAAATATATATATACAAATGATTTTCTAATGATTGGAGTATGATTAATTATTTATAGTAAACTTTACCAACAATTTCTTCTACTATTGCGTTAAAAATTAATTCCCAAAGACTAACAATTGGTAATAATAAATAATAGTAAAATAATAATACAAAAAGTTCTAAAAAACATTTCTCTCAAATAAACGATTGCTTGTTTATCATTAAATAAATATTTATTTTTATCAAATATTTCTCATCTGTGTCAATTTAATTGGATCAATAATTAAATAATCAATATCAATCAATTATTATATATAATAATCGTCGTGATTCCGGATCTCTAGTTATAGTTATTCTTTTGTTTTTTATACGTTTTGATAGAAAATAGAAATATACATACATTATACATATAATAATCGTAAGTTTCCTTTCCGTTAGCAAATTATCTGTATTCATTTATTTATTTTTTTGAAAATTCATTTTTATGGGTTATTGTCATTTTTTAATGTCAAAAAGAAACAAAAAACTCGTTTTATTCACTCCACAAAATTGACAAAAACTCCATTCCATATTTTTTATTTTCCTGACTTTTTCCTAATTTTCATCAAAAATATTTACTTTTTTCTTATCCTGCTAATAAATTGAAATTATGCTACGAATTTTTTTATTCATGAAAAAATTTAAAATAATTTAATTCTTGCGAAGAATTTTAAAAAAATATTTGAAAATAATTGAATTTTCAATTATTACGATTATGAAAATAATTAAATTCATGCTTTGAATTTAATCAAAATTTTTTTTGAAAAAATGGAATTTACATGAAAAATTTTATAATTATTAAAAGTAATTGAATTATTGGAAAAAATAAATTGCATAAAATTTTGTTAAATAAAATTGATTTTTTTAAATATTAGCGAATTAAAAGTAGTGAAAATTCTCTAAAAAAATATTGTTTATATTGTTTGTTCGGAAAGTTAAATACCTATATATAGCTAATATTTTTTTACCTTCTCTATTCTTTAGAATAGTTAAAATTTTCGTAATGAAGTTTTTTTTTTAATTTAGGTATCAGATAACAATTTTTGTGAAATTCAATTTTCCTCGTACAAGAAAGTTTAATTATTTTCAATTTTGAAAATCTGATGCCAAATTTTGAAATTAGTATCGAAATTTGTTAAAGTTTTTTTTATATACTTTAAAGTTTGAAAATATAATATATTTTGAAAATTTAATTCTAATTAGTTTTTCAGTTATGTGTCATAATAAGTATTTCTTTAAAAATTACTTAAATTAAAATGATTTGAAATTGTTTATAACAAACACCGCAGTACAGCATTCCCGCGCGCTTGCGCGCGGATATTTTGGCTGGTAGTTGATTAATTTGAATAAAATTAACTTTACAGTGTATTTTTTCTGAATTTTCTCTTCTCTCTTTACAATTCATATCTAAAGAAAAGAAATTGTTCAGATCAGCAGAAATATGAATCTGTGAAATGTTAAAACAAAACCTGGTGCATCAAAAGGTAAAAGCTATATATTATCTTATCAACACCTTAAAAGTTGTTTTTATCTGCAGCTATGAAAATTAACGTATACCAATAAAAAAAAGATAATAAATTTCTTATATTATAGAAATTTTCAGAAGGGAGATTAGAGTTTCAAATAAAATCACAAAGTTACATATGTTTTTAATAATAATGACTACACATAATATATTTACTGAAAATAACGCCGGTTCCATCCAACTTATGAGGGACGACTCATTTTTTCTTTCTTTTCTAATCTACCTTACAACAACACAGTTCTGGCTAGCATTTCTTTCTGAGAACATCTAAAATCGTCTCCTTTATTTTTTCTATTTTTTAAATTTCTAGTTATTGTTATCACAAAAAGTTTTAATCGAATGAATGTGAAATTGAAAAGTGTACGTGAAATTATTCGAAATTGTGAAAAAACTAAGAAGTGAGATAAATATATAAAAAAAAAAAAAAAATGCGTACGAAGTATGAGATTTTATAGTAGAAAAAATATACTCATTCTTTCACATTGGGAATTACTAAAAAATAAAAATAAGTTTTTTGAAGAAGAAAAAAATTCATATGTTAATAATAAAAGATGCAAATTATAAAAATGATTGTGCGTAAAGTGTACCACACGACATGTTTTAACATATTTTTTCTATTGCTAATTAGCATTATTTTATCTACCATTAGTTTTCATTATTGGATGACATTTAATAAAAACAACATTTATGATGACTTTGGTAAGAAAAAAATATAAAATATTTTGATTTTTCTATAATTTTCAATCTTCGAGAATTTTAATTGAAATTGTATTAAAAAGTATATTTGAATTAATATATATATAGAATTTTATTGTTTATGGAAAATAATTAAATTCCTGAGAATTTTTTTCTAGAAAAAAATTTCATTCTAATAACCGGTTTCGAAACGTTAATAAAGGTAAATATACATTTCCTGTTCTAAAAAATGCCGAAAGTTCAACTACATATTCAAATTTATTACAAGGTACAAAACATAGAATTTTGAAAACTGTTAAAAAAATTTTTGTATTTAACAATATATATATAAACAAAGGAGAAAAAAATTTACTAAATATTAGTTAACAAATGTGTAGCACTCATATTTTGTTTTGTTAAGATATCAGATTTGATTAGATTGTTGCGCAATATTATAAACTTTCATTTCAAAAAAAAAAATTATTAAAATATTTTCTTTTAAAAGAGTGAACAATTTTGTGTAATCACATGTCATATTTATGTATATTAAAATAATTGACTTCTTTTACAGAATTTTATTTAAATTATATTTCAAGAATTCACACGAAAAATACTATTTGTGAAAATAATTGAATTCTTGGGAAAAATATTATTAAAATTTTTGAAAAATAATAAATAATAATTAATTAGTTATTAAGTGAATTTACAAAAATTCAAAACTTTAATAATCTCTTAAAAAATACAATACCGGCCAAAATTGTCAGTCCACCCATTTTTGAAGGAATAAAAGACATTTGTTAACATAAAATTTAAGAAAACTGAAATTTTTTTTGGTTTATATTTTGAAAGACGATAAAATTTTGAAAAGAATAAGACCTTACAGAAGTCATTTGACAAATATTTTTTCAAGATATTCTTTGAAAATTGTCATTTTTAATGTTTTACAAAGTTTGAATAACTTCTAAAATAATGCACGCTTTTTAATAATCTTAGGCTTATTTTAAAGGTCATTTTCTTCGAAATAAGAATTACTTTTAAGCATTAACGTGTAATTTTTTTCTTGGAATAAGCATGACGTTAAAGTTGAACAAAAAAATTGGAAAAATTTGAAATAATATTATTAAAAGAAAAATAATTTGTAAAATTTAAATACATTTTTTTTATTAAAGTTTCTTGAAAAATCTACATCATACCATGTTATATATATATGTTTTAGAATGGGTTTTAGTACAAAAAAATGATTTCAAATTTTTCCAATTTTTTTTGTCCAAGTTTGACGTCATGCCTATTCCAAGATAAAAATTTCAGGTTAATGACTATAAGTAATTCTTATTCCGTAAAAAATGACCTTTAAAATAAGCCTAAGATTATTAAAAAGCGTTCATTATTTTAGAAGTTATTAAAATTTTTATAAAACATTGAAAATTACGATTTTTAAGAATATCTTGTACAAATTTTGGCCAAATGACTTCTGTAAGGTCTTTTTTTTTAATTTTATGGTCTTTTAAAATATAAACCGAAAGAAATTTTAGTTTTCATAAATTTAATGTTATAAAATTTTTTTCATTCTTTTAAAAATGGGTGGACTGACAATTTCGGACGGTACTGTACATAATTTTTTAAAACACATTTAATAATTTTTTTATATATATATCTTCATTTTTTAGCTATTGCCGATGAATATTTAATTTGGAACTCAAAATGCCGAATGCTCTCAAAAAATCCATTTGATTCGTCTATAAAAAAATTTATCTATACAGAGAAATATGAAAATTGCACAAATCTACCGCTGCTGACAGCGATAATTGAAGACAATATTGGACAAAATATTTTAATTTTAAAGAGAAACGAAAGTAAAATTTTTAAAAATATTAACTGCTGTTGGTCTCGTGTTGTTAGACCAATTCCTGATGAATCAAAACCACAAAAAGATATTGATTCATCCGTTATGTAAGTGATTAAAAAAAATGTAAGATAATTACTAATACTGAAGTTAAGCGATCAATTTAATCATTTATTGGGAACAAATTTTTAATTATTTTTTTCACTCTTGTATTTGGACAAAAAAACATTTTTTATTCATATAAAAGATTACTTGCCTATTATCAAATAAATGTTTCCATGAAAAAAATAATTTTCATTTAAATCAATTAAATAGTATTTGCGTCAAATACTGAAATTATTGATTAAAATGTTGATTTTATTGGTTTAAATACTGAATATCTGTTAGTTCAAATACTGAATTTATTGGTTCAGACAAAATTCAGTTGAGTTAAATTAAATTTACTTCATTCAAGTAAATATTTATTTGATAATAGACAAGTATTTATTTGAATCAAATAAATTTTTCTTCGTAAAAAATCGATTTTTATGTTTCGCGCTTATCATCGAAAAATGAAAAAAAATACTTTCAAGATTAGAAAATAAATTTCGTTTCTGCATTAACTATAATTTTTCACATTTACAGAGTAAAAAATTGCACCGCCTTTAACTATTCCGCTATTCTGCCAAAAGACACAGAAATTATTTTCGTGACCTGCCATAATGATGAAAACAAGAGTGATTTAAAAAATAAAATGATAACACCAATTTATCAAAATGTACACTCAATTATAAACGTTGCGAAGATCAAGAATCGTTGTAAATTAACAAATAATGAAAATGCAACAGATCGAGAGAAAAAAAAATTAAGTGTTCTTCTAATAGGTCTAGACAATGTGTCGAGATTAAATTTCTATAGGAATCTTCCAAAGACAGTGAGCTATCTTGATAAAAAAGGTTGGCTGCTAATGAAGGGCTACAATAAAATGGGTGAAAATACATTTCCAAATTTAATGGCACTTTTAACTGGTCAAAGAGAGAAGGAGGCTGTGAAAAATTGTAAACCAACTATTCCCTATGGTCTGGATAATTGTCCAATGATGTGGTACAATTTTAGAAATGCTGGATATGTAACGGCTTACGCTGAAGATGAGGCTGATTGGTCTACCTTCAATTGGTTAAAAGTGAGATTTTCAGAAATTCTTTATTCAAAATTTTGTTTTTCAAATTTTTAAACATATTTTAAACAAAAGTTTAAACTGTATTTAAATGTTCCTTTAACTACAGAATCTTCATTATCTTTATTACATTTTTAATTTATTTTATTTTTTATTTACGTTGAATATTTTGTGATATCAAATAAATATTTACTTAATTCCAAATAATTTTCAAATCAAATAAATTGTATTTTAACCAATAATTTTAGTATTAAAAGCAAATATCATTTAATTGAAAGAAATAAAAATCGTTTGATTCAAGTAAAAATATTTATTTGATAATGAACAAGAAATCGGTTATTTGAATTATAAAATTATTTTCAGCAATGAATAAAACATTTTTTTATTTCACTAAATAAATTTAAGAAAATTAAGTCAATTTTTTCTAAATACAATTAAGAAATATTATTACTTTTTATAAAATTTTAATTTAGATTGTGATTTCAAAAATTTTCTTAAGCTTTGCAATAACACTTTTGCGTGAGAATTTTTCTCAGTTTATACGATATTTTTTATGTTTAGAGTGTACACAAAAAAATATTTTAATAATTGTTTGATTGAAAATTACGATAAAAAACATTTTTTTATTATTTTCAAACAGAAAGAGTTAAATATTCCCTTTATAAAATATTTCTTCTTCTAATTTTCAGATAACAAATTCTACAAATTCTTTTTTCCCAATTTCCGAGCAACAAGTTATAAAAAGTTGACAATTAAAGTATTTTTTTCTAATTTTTAAGCAAAAGAGTCTTACTATTTTTTCTTTTAGAAATTAGGATAAAAAATATTTTTCTTCTAATTTCCAAGCAAAAAACTATTCAAAATTGTTTGAAAAATACATTTCCCTTAACTATCAAGCAAAAAAAATGTAGAAATATTTTTTAGAAAACAATTTATTTTAATTTTTTACTTTGGAAAGAAAAAGAAATATTTTTATAAAATTTTTCCTTAAAAATAATGCGAAACACATTTTTCAAAAATTTTGTGTTTGTAAATTAGGATAAAAATATTTATCTTCTAATTTACAGGTAAAAATTGTAAAAATATTCTTTCTCCTAAATTCCAAACAATAAATTATAAAAATTTGCTTAGAACAAACTTTTCCTCTTCAATTTCCAAGTAAAAAATTACATAAATTTCGTTTGAAAAATAGTTGTCTCTTAATTACTAAGCAAAAAACTATTCAAAATTGATTAGAAAAATACTTTTTTTTTTAACTATCAAGCAAAAAATTATACAAATTTACTTGATAAAATTTTTTTTCGACTAATTTCCATAAAAAAAAATTGTAAAAATATTTTTCAGGAGACAATGTTAATAATTTTTTGCTTTGAAGATAAAAAAAATATATTTTTGTAATTTTTACCTTACCAAGTAAAAAATTATTAAAAATTGATTACAAAAATGCTTCTCTCATAATTATCAAGCAAAATATTATACAAATTTTGTGTGATACATTTTTTTTCTTAATACGTTGATTCATAAATTTCATGAACTTTATCAGGTTTTCTTTATTTTCCTTGAACAGGGTTGCCACAAATATTTAATTTTATTTTTCCCTGACTTTTCCCTGATTTCCAGACAAAATTCTCACTTTTTCCCTGACCATAAAAAATATTCTGATTCACTCTAAAAATTATTAGATACTCAAAAAAAAGTTCTATTAAATTTATTTACAAATTTCATTAATTGTAAAATTATTCAAAGACAGCAATAACTAAATTTTTAAATAAGTATTTAATTATTACTTTTCCACGGGAATTAAACTTCTTCAGAACATTCAAATTCAAACCTTTTTGAAACTCAACAATTTATAAGAATATTATTACTAAACATAAAGAAGACGATTTATGTTTTGTTATAATTTAAATAACCATGAAATTTTTCAACAAAAATTTTATTATTTACAAAAATCCTAATAAAATCCTTCGCCAGAATTCAATTATTTTTAAAAGTAGTTAATTTTTTCATAAAAATTCAATTATTTGAAAAAATTGTAATAAAATTCGTTGCAATAATTCAATTATTTTCATAAACAATAAATCGATTATTCGGTAATTTCATTTTTTAATCAATTTTTATTAGAAAATTCTAGAAACATTCAATTATTTAAATTGAAAAATAAATAATTTATTGAATAATTGAATGTTTGTTAAAATTGAATTCTCATAAAGAATTTTATCAACAAATTTTTAAATAATTGAATTCTTTTGAAAAATTTTAATAACATTTTTAAGAATAATTACATTTTTCGAGAAACTTGATTAAAATATTGTATCCAAAATTAATTAAAATCCTGGGATGAGTTTTATTATTCATGAAAATAATTTTAAAAAATTTCCAAAAATGATATTAAAATTTTTCTAAAATTGAATTTCGGTGAAGAATTTTATTATTCATAAAAATAATTAAATTCTTGTCGATAACTTTGTTTAATTTTTTAAAATAATTGATTCATTCGACGAATTTTATAAAAATCTTTTTAAATAATTGATATTTTTCAAAAAATTTATAAAATTTTGTATATTAAATAATTGAACTCACGTGAATATTTTATTATTTATGAAAATAATTGAATTATTTCAAAGAAATTTATTAAATATTAAATAAATTATTGAATTTCTGTAAAAGTTTAACAAATATTTTATTCAAGATTTTAAAAATAATTGAATTTCGAAGAAGAATTGTATTATTTATAAAGATAATTAGAATTTTTACGAGAATTAAAAAAAAATTTTTGAACATAATTGAATTTTGGAAAAGAATTTTTTTATTTTTAAAGATATAATTGAAATGACCAGAATTTTTAATTTTTGAATATAATTCAATTTCTGCGAAAAATGTTATTACTTTTGAAAATAATTGAATTTCTGTAATTATTTGTAACTTTTCCAAAATTAATTTTTTTAGTATTTATAACTAAAATTCTTTTATCAATCTAGTATTTATGAAAATTGTAAAAATTATTAATTACATAATTTATAAGTCATAATTTTATGATAGTTCTTTAAAAATTTAGTTGTTTAAAAAGAAAATATTGTCTGAAATAGAAAAAATTCAAGGTTTTGTATTAAAATTCGTGGTTATTTTTATAGTTTACAAGGCAAACAAAAAAACATCAAAATTTAGAGTTTTTTCATGAATTTATGAAATTCGATTTTTTCCAGTACTATTATTAAAAATCCCTGTCTTCCCTGACCAATTTTACTTTTCCTTTCCTCTAGTTTTTTTAATACAAAATAAATGTTCTCTTCCTAAACTATTGCTAGAACAATGCCAATTAATATCTGGGTCATCAAAATTAATTTAACTCACAATGAATAAAAAGTAACCACAGCCGATAATCAGCAGAAGATGAAAAATTATTTTTTGAGATAACTTTATCATTTGTTTTGTGCTCTGTGTCAACCATGAATTAATAATTACTTAATTTTCTTTTCAAACTAATAATTTTTGTTCTTTTCAGGCAGGATTTGTACACCCACCGACGGATTATTATCTAAGACCATATATAGTAGCAACTGAAAAATTGCTAAAAACTCGTAGAAGATTCGTAAATTACTATTGTACCGGTCCTGAATTGGCGACAGAGAGAATTTTAAATTCCGCCGTAGATTTTACAGTGAAATTTAAAAATATACCTTCTTTCGGTTTCTTTTGGGCAAATGCCGTCACACATAATTCACTAAATAGCCTATCGATTTTGGAGCAGGGAATACTCTCAAGATTACAGCATCTCGAACAGGAAGGAGTAATGAACGATACAATGATAATTTTCCTGAGCGATCATGGAGTGAGATTTGGTGAATTTAGAAAAACTTTTATGGGCTGGTACGAAGAAAGACTTCCCTTCCTTTACATTTGGCTTCCAAAATGGTTCCGTGACGAGAATCCCGAAGCTTATCGATCATTGACAATAAATCAAAATCGTCTAACGTCTCCCTTTGACCTCTATGAAACTCTACGTGATATTTTAATGAGAGCTGGTGGAGATGCTGCAGCAAGTACCAGTTGTGCCAAATGTCAATCACTCTTCAAGATTGTTCCCGATGAGCGAAGTTGCAGTGATGCTGGAATCTCTTCCCATTGGTGTGTTTGCTCTGCATTTGAGACAAAGAATTTTCCCTCCAGTGAAATTATTACTCAAGGTGCTGAAAAAATTGTTGAACATATTGAAAATATTGTCGAGAATTACAAAAATACTCTAGGCAAGCGTTTGTGCTCGAAATTGAAGTTAGATAAAATTCATCGATTTTATAAAGTTTTGAGCACGAATAATAATAGTAATTCAAGTGCGGAATATTATTATATGGTTCAATTAGCACCCGGTGGGGCGAAATTTGAGGCGACCGTACATTATTACGGTTCTGGTAATTACAGTATTAATGACGAGGAAATTAATCGAATAGATTATTATAAGGAGAGTGCAAAATGTCTCGATCACGGTGAAAAAAGATTCTGTCAATGTATTGAGTGATTTTTGTGAATACTTGAAATTGTAAATGTGATAAAATAGATTAGAAATTTATTTTTTAATTAAATAGTAAATTTAAATTTTTAATTTTTAATTAAATTGTAAATTTAATGAGATACCTATATTTTACAATTTTAATTTGAAATTAAATTATAATTCAGTAGCTAAAATCTGATTGTGATAACTGCAATAAGCAGTCAATTTCATACATCAAGAAATTAATTTAATACAATTTTTTTAAAGAATTTTTTTTAAATGTATTAAACTTAAAAATTAATGTATTGAATAAAAATCATCGAATTCTTTCAATGAGTTAAAAGTGAAAGAAGTTAATAATTTTATCCGAATCAAAGAATTAAATAATGTTATCCAAATTTTGAAAAATACGTATAATTTAATTCGTCGCCAGAATTATATTAAAATTTTTGAAAATAATTCAATTGTTGACGGAAAATTAAATTCTTCCAAACAATTTTATTAGAGTTTTCGATAATAAATAAATTTTTTAAAAGAACTTCTTGAAAACATTGTTGTTCTTTTTAATAAATTTAATTAAAAATTTTGAAAATAATTGAAATTTACAAACTAATTTCATCAAAACTTTTGAGAATAATTGAATTTTTAAGGAAAACTTTATTATAATTTTAAAAAAATAATTGAATCCGATTCGAGAAATTTTATTAAAATTGCATTGAAATTATAATTAAATGAGTCGGAATAATTTTATTATTTATAAAAATAATTGAATTGTTTGAAAAAATTGTCTCAAAATATTGCAAATTTTAGAAATAATTGAGTGCTTCCAAAGAATATTATTCTAATATATTTTTTTAAAAATATTCAAAAATGCATGTTTAATATATTTATAATTATATAACATTTTGTAATTTGCAAAATAATAACAAGTGGAATAACCGCGTTCCATTCTTAAAATAAAAACATACAGAATAAAATACTAAAAACAGAATAGAAATCGTCCTTGTTTGTCTTTATTAAGTTGACAATGACAATTTATTTATTCAAAGATATAATTAATATCTTGTGAGAATTTGGCTGTTCTGAACGGATAAATATTGTAAATACTCGGTATATTTCTAATTTATAGACTCTAAGAGAAATAATATACAAAACTTTTATTCAGAGCAAAGTGGAAGAGGTTGTATAAATTTTACGAATTTTTCTACCAAATAATTATATTACAGAAATACTGACGAAAATGTAGTACATAGAATATTCTATAATTAATAAATTTAATTAATTAATTAATTAAATTACTTATAATTAATAAATATTATAATTGATTCATAAAATTAAATGATTTCCAGCAATTATTTAATCTTAATTCCAAGATAAAAATTATTTAGTGACGAAAAGGCATGTAATGTAAAGATAGATTTGAAAAGAGAATGAATTCAAAAAAAATTTTCTTTAGAGTATAAAATTATATTTTTATTATTATTATTATAGTTTTATTAAATTATTATTATTATTTTATTATGTTATATTATACTCTCTTACATTCACTGCTTTCAATACTCTTTTTCTCTATAAATTTATTTAATTTTAGTTTCAATAATTATATAATTTATAACACAACCTTTACAAACTTCTTCTATTTTTCGACTATTTTTCTCTATTTTTTTATATGGTAAAAATACGTTTTCCTTCTAAATAATAAATTATTTTATTTTTTCATTGTTTGATATTATTTATTTTTTTTTAATATTTTATATTATTTATATTTTTAGTTATTTCGTGTGATTTATTTATTTTTATTTATTTTACACTAGAAAAGAATTATTTGATTCAAATAAAAGATTACTTGTCCAATACAAATAAATATTTATTTGTATCGGACAATTTTTGTTTAAATTAATTAAATTGCATTTGAGCTTTGAATACTGCATTTATTGATTCAAATACAATTTATTGGATTTGAGTAAAATTTCTTTGATTTAAGTAAATATTTATTTGATTTTATTTAAAAAAATTTTGATTTAAGTAATTATTCATTTGCTTTAAATAAAAATTATTTGATTCAAATGCAACTTATTCGATTTAAGTAAAAATTATTATTTGATCCAAGTAAATATTTATTCGATTTAAATAAAAATTATGTGATTCAAGTAAATATTTATTCGACGTAAATAACATTTTTTTATTTCCAGTTAATATTTGTTTGATTAAAATGAAAATTATTTGATTCAAGTAAATATTTTTTTGCTAATAGACAAGTAATCGTTTATTTGAATCAAATAAATTTTGTCTCCAGTGTTATATTATCTCCTTATTTTTCCTTTTTCACACTCTTATTGTAGAAATTATTATTCTGACAAAACGTCAACATTGTCTACGGAATTTGAAAAACTTTTCCTTTTAAATGTACAATCAGTTTTATCAACACTTTTCGAAAAATGACTCGGCGTTCCAAAAAGTGTTGCAGCCCTCGATGAATTCCCAGTACAATTTACATTATTCTCACGTCTAGCTATGAAAGAATCGAGTCTTCTTATTCCTTCGTAGAGACTATCGAGATCACATTTTGCACAATGTTCGAAACAAGATGGGGCTAATGATAGTGGTCTTACATTTTGATTTTTTGGTGTATTAAACGGAGTATTATTTGAACTGTTAAAATCATAATTACTTGAATATTCAGAGAGTATTTCAATATCATCGTTTAATTTCTCGTAACTACTGCTCGCGCTCAAAGCACTTATTTTCGTCGCATAACTATCATGCGAACAAATTGAATACTTTCGTGAGTAATTATTGCGCATGAAGGATTTACCAATTGTACTGACTGGAGATGAGGAAGGCGTGGAATAATATCTGTTTATCTTACATGGAGATTTTACTCTTGAATTGCCTAATAGTTTAATAATACCATTTTTTGTATTTGTTTCTAAGGATGAAGGACCAGGAGAGGCGGTTTCTGGAGAAATTTGTGAGGAAACGGGTTTACTGGAGGAGAGTAATGATGATTTTTCTGTTGGAATTGAGGATGATAGTGATGATATTTTTACAGGATGACTAGTGGAGGTTTTTAATTTTGATTTCTCTGTCCTTCGAGAATCAACATAGGATGTTGATGCAGCTCTCACTAAAGGAGACGATGAAGTTTCTCTCCCCGAACTTGAAGTCGCTTTTACTGAAACTGATGGAGAATTTGATGAAGAATTCTCTGGTGGGGTAGAACCGTTCATTGATGGACTTAAAGAAGATTTTAACACTGGATCCGAGGGATCTTTTACGGAAAAGTTTGAAGAAGTTTTTGTGGAAGAATTTGAATTTTTCTTTAATGTGGTTCTAGAAATTTTCGTCGGTGGATTCGAAGAACTTGATGAATTTAAAGAAGCATTCGCTGAGGCACTGGAAGAAGCTTTTTCTGATACACTCGAAGAAGCTTTTGCTGAAGAACTCGAAGAAGTTTTTCCAGATGCACTCGAAGAAGCTTTTACTGATGGACTTGGATTTTTTGCTAACGAATTTCTGGTGGCTTTTGTTGCAGATTCTACAAAATTTTTTATTGACGAATCTGAAGGAACCTTCACTGCAGATCTCGAAGAACCTGATGGACTTGGAATTGCCGAATTGGATGAAACCGAAACTAGGGAGTTTGGCGAAAGCCTTTTTGAATAAGTCGCTTCGTTAGGTGACAATTTACCAATTTGATTCGCCTCTGAAGATGATGAAGCAACCGCACAGGAAGTTAGTACACACTTTAGTTTTCTAGAGTGAGTTTCTACGGGAGGGGAAGAAATTATTTTTGGTGGGAGAACATCTTCAGCAAGAGATGAAATTGGTGGATATTTTGGGGAATTTTTTCCCTCAAGGCGAATTGTATCGGGAAAATTTGAGGATGAAGCTCCTTCAGTGGCAGAGGATTTTACTCGAGAATTTAATGAAATTCTATTTGTGATTTCTGGATTTTTTACGATTATTGTTGGACGATTTTCTGAAGTATCAGACAGAGTATTTAGGGAATTTTTAATCGACGAAATCACGGAATTTCGATTTGGAGAATGCAGGGAAGTCTTAATTGATGAAATCAAATAGGTTTGAGTGGGAAAATTTAAAGATGCTTTAATAGAAGAAATCAGGGAAGTTTGAGGAGGTTGCACAGGAATTGGTAGGTAGGACTTTAAAGTTTGACTTTGGTTTGGTGAATTTAATCCTTCCGTTAATACTGGAGCTGTGACTATTGGAAATACTTGCGAATTCGTTAAAGTTGATGTTGAAGAAGTAGACGTAGAAGTAGAAGAAGTAGAAGAAGTAGTAGTTGTTGAATTAGGCAGCGGACTTACCGAACCCGACGTTGCTTTATTCCTCTCTCTTCTTTTCGATCTCGGCTTAGCAGTTTTTTTAGCCTCCGTTTCTGAAGTAGCGTCAGTCGAAGTGGATGGACCTCCTTCATGATCGTCACTCCTACGGGAACGTCTCTTCGTTCTCTTATCTTCTGCCCCGTCTCTGACGACTCCGACATCTCTTGATCCTGCTTCGAATTCTGGATTGATGTTCATCGATGCATCTCTCCAGCTGCTCAACTGTGGAGCAGAGCTTTCAGTCTGATTCTCAGGATAATTTTGAAGATACGCACCGAGCAATTCAGCATCAGTTGTTGATGATGATGATTCTTGATTTATTTCTCCCTCTGTTGGCACTTCCAAATAATGTTCTCCATTTGGAGTGGTACCATCAGCAGAGCCTAAAAATTCATGAAAGAATTCTTGCACAATTTAAAAAAAGAAACTTTACAAAGAAAGCAATTTTTTGCCTTGAAAGAAACTTACACGACGATTCGGAGAGTGCAAAAAATTTCATTCTGTTTGCAATAGTTCCAGGAGGTGTTCTATAAGGTGGTGGTGGACTTTCGGGAACTGTTGGTTGATTAATGGCAATGCAATCACTTGTACTTGCTCCATTATCAATCGGTAGATTACCCGAAACATTAGCTTCATTATCGTTTCTGTTTTGAAAATAAGTTTAATTTCAATAAATTCTATTTTCTCTTTTGTGTAATCTTTTTATGGAACTTTGTTCTAACGGAGTTATATATAAAACATATGATGAATGAATGATTCATTCTTATACGATTTTAAAACTCACGGGTTTTCAGGGATATTTCTATTCAGATGACAAGTGGAATTTGATTTCTTTTTCTTTCGCTTTTTGTGTTCATTTTCCAAGCTGAGTTTCACCACTTCCTCGTAGCCGGGCGGTGATTCATAGTCTGGTGGATCATCAGTGACAGTTACTTCCTCAATTCTTGCTCCATCTGGAATTTCAAAAACTGAATGTTTAATGAATGTTTAATCCGTGGGAAATTTCGTTTTATTTTTCCCAAAGGGGTATACCTAGTAATTCACTGATTGTCTGCAAACGGGACTGAAGTTCACGTTGTTGTCTTGCTCTTGCTCCCATTCGATAGAGCAATACAATGAGGGCCGAGATGAGTGTTATTAGACCCAAACTACTAGCGACGAAAACAAGAGTTGCTGTTTTCAAATCCGGATATTGGTCGATTTTTGGAAAATAATAGTTTGCCTTGTTCGTGTGCCATTTCTTGTCTTGTGGTGCCAATTCCCAGTCTGGAAAAGAAAACATTTTTTAATAATTTAGATCATATTATTTATAATGTGTTGTATTTCTATGGTAAATTTAAACATAGGAAGGTAAAAAAAGATATTGATAGTGGTAAAGAAGAAAAGAAAAGAAAGTAGTTGAAGATAAGGAGTAATTTTTACCTTGAACACAAGTGGATGGTTCGTCACTGTTATCTCCACAATGATCAAAGCCATCACAATTCAAATGACTCGGAATGCATCTATGATTTTGGCAGAGGAAATCTGAACCAGTGAAGCAATCGGTGTAACTGAAGGTTGTATACGCCATAGCAAGGTGAGAAGTTGGGCCGAATGTTCCTCGAAGACTGACATGAAATCCACTAGTGATTGGAGCGATATGTTCCTTCAATCTTCGAGGTTGTAATTTACTGGCTGGATGTCTCAAAATTTCCAAAGGTAACAAAGCTGACGTTGGTCCTTGTTTAATAATCAACTCAGTACTTCCAGCTATTAATCGAACAAATACATTTCTTTCAAGAAATTCATTTCGTTAAAGAACAACATAATTTTGTTATAGAATACATTAATTCTTGATTGCTGACGAAAAGAAACGAGAAAATATGACGATTACAAGAAGAAAAATTAATTTCTTACCCATATCATCGAACGTGATGATCTTTAAATAAACATGTGTCTTCATTTGAAGGAACGTCTTGGGAGGTCTGATAAGCCAAACACAATCGTAGATTTTTACGCCATCGTCAACCATGTCCATCATGGTGATGGCTCCTCCTAAATTTTCCACATATCCACCGCAATCGGTGATTGGCTGAACCGATTTATCATAAAGATGACCGAGTACAAAAGAATAAAAAGCCTTGTATCCAAGACCTGTGCCTCCATTAGCGTAAAATCGTATCAAGAGCGAGGGACCAGAACTCACGATAACTGGAGGACGAAATCGTACTCCACTGCTTACATCAAGTCGTTGTCCATTCCAATCGTAAAACTAAAAGATTACAATTTTATTTCATTTATAATTTCTTTAAGTTCAAAATTTCTCTAGTTTAAAAATTCGTTTAGTTCAAAATTTCTTTAGTTTAAAATTTCTTTTAGTTTAAAATACACTTTTTGTTCATTCTTAACTTCTTTTTCAAAATACCTCGATTATGGAAACAGCAGCGAGTTGAAAATCACTAAAGAGAACTCGAACTCGACACGATGGAGACTCGGTTGGACAGGTGATGACATACTCCATACCTAAATCTCGAGGATATCGAGACGGAAAGAAAGGTGATGTGAGAATTCCTCCAATTGTACTATTCCGAGACTTTCCTATTCCTGACGAAATGTCCGATCCTTGTAAATTTATTCTATTTCCTAAATTAAACAAATTTGTCAACAGTCAAATTTTTAGATCTCAATTTATATTATCGTTTTATAGTTAAACTATCGAACAATAGTTAAACAAATTGTTTATAAAATAATTGTGTAAAGTGAATAAAAAAACTATAAGGAAAACTGAAAATAAAAATCGATTTCTTAGGGCAAAATTAGTAAAGGCATTGGTAACGTACTTTCTGACGTGTACTCCAAGGTGAAGGCATGATTGTGCGATTGACTGTAGAGAAGAGTGATTGATAAGGTTCTAGTGTTTGACCGATAAGAAATAGGCGCGTAAAATCCACAAAAAGGTGTTCCAGATACATCTTCATACGGTGGTTCCGATATCCAGACATAGTCACATCTACGAAAAGGAATAAAATTTAAAATCTCGAATCTATAATTCAAGTCTTAAAATACTATTCGATAATCAATTTGTTTAATATATCGAACAACTTTTAGACTATAAAGAGCAATTTCTGGACATTTTGAATTTCTGGACAATTTTCATTCAACTTAGAAAATTAGAGATTTTCTTGTCTTTAAAGAAAGTTATTAGAAACATGTAAAAATGGTAAGTTTCTTTCTCTATTAAAAAGAAATACAGAAAAATTTCCGACCTGCAAGAACTGTCGAGCATGAAACTTCCGTCTCCGCAATTTTGAGAAAGACCAATACTTTTGAAAGTCAAATTGATGACGCATGATGGACATGTCACAAGTTCCAGGCTACATTGATCGTGTGAACTGTTGGTTGTGTAAATTCTCGAATCCTGAAGACGTGGTGAATTTTTGATGAAGGACACATTTTTTGCAAAAAGCACTCCCTGTTCGCCAAGTTCCAAATAAAGTCTTCGTCCATTTTGGATTCCGCAAATATCCTCATTGCGAATGGTAGCTTCACTATTGATGATGGTGACACTCCAGCAGATAAACACAATAATTACTGAAAATGAAAATTTAGTTACATTCTATTCTCGTTCTTTTCACTTTTTTTCATGAAGAGAAAAGAAAAATATGATGAAAAACTTACCATTGCGACGGTGAAGCATAGTTACTGAAGAAACATGAGTGCAGCCAGTTTGTCGGCTGACCCGACATTGATCTTTATAATTTTGTTAGCGGTTCGACATCAGAGTTACGTAGCCTCGTGGTTTATACTTTAAGGGCACATGTATGTCATCCTCTGACAATAAATGTCACTCCATTTGCTAATACTTAACTTTTTTTTACACTTTTAAATAATTTACGTCTTACTTTAAATTTTTCAGATTTTAAATTAAAAATTTTTTTTCTTTTCTCCTTTTCAGATTTTAATTTTTATACGGAAGGGATTTTTAAATGTCTCTCTTGTTTCACTTTTCAGGGTAATCTATATGAGTAAATGATCATAATTTCAAAAAGTTGTATAAAAACATAAAAATACAATTTTTTTATATTCAAGTACTTTTAAGGAAAATTATTTGAAAGATAATAATTGAATAAATCAAATTATTAAAAACTAAGTGAATTATAAGTTTGGAAAATAATTGGAAAATTGGATTAATTTTCTAGAAAATATATATATTTTGAGCTAAGTTTTCCTTTTACATTTTTTTGTGCATTTCATTCATACAGAATTTAAGAATGCAAAATATTGTAACATTTTTCAGAAAGACTCAGAAGACATTTTTGATTTTCAGAAAAATGTTTATGTTTCTAGAACTAAAAATTCGTTCTCTAAAAAACGATGTTCATTTATCAATTCTTTTGGAATTATATATATATATATATATATAAATGTAATACTTTCAAGTAAATTATATTCGTTATAATAAATTCAAATAGAATGAACTCATTCAATAGAAAAATTGATTATTACAAATTAAATATTTTAATTTATAAATTAAAGTTCGCAAATAGAAATTATAATTACTATAATAGAAAATATAATTCGCTTTTATTAATTCACTGAAATACTTTAAATTTATTAAAGTTCGTGTCATTTAAAAACGCTGTTAAATTAATTAAAAATTGTTTCAAAATAAATAGCTTGAGGATTAAAATGCGAAAAGTTGACAATGACAGGTAACTGTTAATTAAATCTCTCTCTGGGACTTGTTTTTCATATTTTTTTACTTATACAATAAAGAGTATGCAGATCAAATTTACATAACTATAAAGACAAAGAAAGCTGTTGTCTGTTTTTCACATAACAAAATATTCAGAACAACAATAAATTTCCTATCTTATTCTTTTATAGCGCTTACAACCTTGAAACGCATTTTTTTTTCATTGAAAAATTCTTCTTTAAAAATTAAAGAATCATTTCTAGGAATATTAAATCTTAATCGTTATTTTTTTTATAATTTAATGTTTCACCTCATTTTCATTCAAATTCATTACTTAAATGATATTCTATTTTTTTCAATATCTTTTTTCTGTATTTTTTCTATTGTTTTTATATTTTTCTATATTATTTTTTTTTGTATATTTAAAATTTTTAATATTTTTCATTTTTTTTAGATCCCATTTTATAAACTTTTTCGTAATTTTCTAAAAATATTTTAGAAACTGTTTACATTGTCATAAAAAATGAGAATGTAAAATAAATTTATGAATTTTATTTTATAAATATATAGACGACTTTTATAAAAAGAATTTTTATAAAGTTACATTGATTTTATGAATTAACTATCTAGTTTTGAAAATTCAATGCTTTTATGAATCTTTTTCTTTCAAGTAACAGAATTTATTTTAGTATTATTCTGTTTTAGAAAAAATTGGACTAGATTATTGGCACATGATGTGGAAGATTTTTTTTGCCACACGTTTTTTGAGAATTTTTTTTTTTTATAAATCTCGAAACAGAAATTTTTTATCACTGTGCCAATTTATTTTGAATAAAATATAAAACTCAGTTTATATTCTATTGTTCCAGAAAAGTGTTTTCTGAAGTTCTAGTTAGAAAACAAATTATTTTTACCACTTATTGTCATCCACCGTATTGTCTACCAATTGACATGAGGAAGTACATTGCTGCTCCTAGGAAAATTGAGCCAGAAAGATCACCCAATGCTGTCAGATATGGTATCGCCGAATTGTCCGGATCAATTTTGTGCCTCCACATTGCGTGAACAATTATGTGCGCCACGTAAAGTAAAAGCATTACCTATTTTTAAACAAAATAATGACAATTTTATTGAAAACTGAATTCAGAGAAGTATAAATTTATGCAATTTCAGAAAAAAGAATAATCAAGGGTTGCCACAAAAATTTAATTTAATTTTTCCCTGACTTTTCCCCGATTTCCAGACAAAATTCTCACTTTTTTCCTGACCATAAAAAATTTTCTGATTCACTCTAAAAATTATTAGATACTCAAAAAAATGTTCTATTAAATTTATTTACAAATTTCATTAATTGTAAAATTATTCAAAGACAGCAATAACTAAATTTTTAAATAAGTATTTAATTATTACTTTTCCACGGGAATTAAAATTCTTCAGAACATTCAAATTCAAACCTTTTTGAAACTCAACAATTTATAAGAATATTATTACAAAACATAAAGAAGGCGATCACCTTCTTCATGTTTTGTTATAATTTAAATAACCATGAAATTTTCGAACAAAAATTTTATTATTTACAAAAATCCTAATAAAATTCTTCGCCAGAATTCAATTATTTTTAAAAGTAGTTAATTTTTTCATAAAAATTCAATTATTTGAAAAAATTATAATAAAATTCGTTGCAATAATTCAATTATTTTCATAAAAAATAAATCGATTATTCGGTAATTTCATTTATTTAATCAATTTTTATTAGAAAATTCTAGAAAAATTCAATTATTTAAATTGCAAAATAAATAATTTATTGAAGAATTGAATGTTTGTTAAAATTGAATTCTCATAAAGAATTTTATCAACAAAATTTTAAATAATTGAATTCTTTTGATGAATTTTAATAAAATTTTTAGGAATAATTACATTTTTCGAGGAATTTGATTAAAATATTGTATCCAAAATTAATTAAAATCCTGCGACGAGTTTTATTATTCATGAAAATAATTTTTAAAAATTTCCAAAAATGATATTAAAATTTTTCTAAAATTGAATTTCGGTGAAAAATTTTATTATTTATAAAAATAATTAAATTCTTGTCGATAACTTTGTTAAATTTTTTAAAATAATTGATTCATTCGACGATTTTTTATAAAAATTTTTTTAAATAATTGATATTTTTCAAAAAATTTTGTATGTTAAATAATTGTCATTTTGACAAAAATATTTGAACATAATTGAATTTCTGCGAAGAATTTTATTGCTTTTGAAAATAATTTAATTCTTCCAACGAATTTTATTAAAGTTTTTAAAAATAATTGAATTTCAAAGAAGAATTGTATTATTCATAAAAATAATTAGAATTTTTACGAGAATTTAAAAAAAAAATTGAACATAATTGAATTTCTGTAATTATTTGTAACTTTCTCAAAATTAATTTTTTTTTAGTATTTTTAACTAAAATTCTTCTATCAATCTAGTATTTATGAAAATTGTAGAAATTATTAATTACATAATTTATAAGTCATAATTTTATGATATTTTTTTAAAAATTAAGTTATTGAAAAAGAAATTATTGTCTGAAATTGAAAAAATTCACGGTTTTGTATTCAAAATTTGTAGTTATTTTTATAGTTTACAAGGCAAACAAAAAAACATCAAAATTTAGAGTTTTTTCATGAATTTTTGAAATTCAATTTTTTCCAGTACTTTTACTAAAAACCCTTGACTTTTCCCTGACTTCCCTGACCAATTTTAGTTTCCCTGACTTTTTCCTGAATCCCCTGACCTGTGGCAACTCTGATAATAGAATTTCGTTTTGTATTATTTCTATTACTGCATTTTTAATTCTAAATTTAAATTAAATTTAAAATTTATTTTTAACATTTGAAATTTTTCTATTTAATCGCTATCTTAATATGAGAGCAACAATGTTTGCTGATTTCATTTAATTATTGAAAGTCATTTGATATTAATTGACGACTGCAATTTTTTTAATTTTCACATATTCTAATATTTGTATAATGCGAGAGAAAAATCTCACCTGCAGGCAAGCAACCAGTAGATAAGATAGAGCAAAGGAAATGTGAATGGTGGAGTGTCCGTGTTTAAAATAATCAGCGGCAAAGATAAATATTAGATGTCCTGGGATCGACATGGCAATGAGAATTCGTGCAGATTTTGCCGATGGTACTGAAATATAAACATTTTTTTGTTAATTTTTTTATTAGAAATATTTTCCATTATTTTTGTAATGAATTTTCCTTTAATCCTATTTCGTAATAAATATTATTTTTATTTCGATATGAATTTTATTGCATTTTGTAATTAATATAATTTAATTTTACAATGATTATTATATTTTGCAATAAATATTATTTTATTAAAAAATTAAATAACACGCAATTTTGAAAATTATTACCTCCTTTGACAAGAGCAGTCCATGGAGAAACCAATAATTTTGTGTGTGGAGGAATGATGCCCATTAGGGATGTTTGATGTAGCATTGTTGATATTCTTGAGGCTTGAACTGAAACTAAATTTCCCCCAATCCCATTGATAATCGGCTGGAATATTACGAATCCATTGAGAACATTTACCGCTTGATCGAGTACAAGACCACCGAGTCTGAAAAAGAAATTTTATTTTCAATTTTTTCTTCTCTATACGAAATAATTTTCATTTTGCTATTTAGTTTTCCTGCTATTTTTTTCATTTTTTTCGATTCTTTGTAAATTTCAACATATTGAATGAAATATTGTAACAAAGTAACTCACCCACTGATAAATAGAGCAGATATTACTGGAACCCAACCAGAAGTTAATACATTTCGTGTGTATTTATTGTGTAAAACAATGTAAATCCAAAACGGTAATAGTATCAAATACATAAGGATAATTATATATAAAATCCAAATTTCCGATTCGAGTTTTAGGAAAAATGAAGAGGCGATGGCTGATAATACACTTATTGAGACAACATCACCAATTGATGCTGCCAACGGTGTTGCCAAATTGTCCGGATTCATTTTACAACGATGTGAGAACATAATTACGGCAATCATCACAAAATCTAAAAAAGAAATTACTATTTTAGAAAAAACTATTCTCTTTTTAAAAAAAAAGGAATTTAATTTTACTTTAGTTTCAAACTTCCTTAAATTACTTTTAATTACTCTTTTTTATGAATAACGAAGAAAAAATTCAAATTTTGATAAATTAACCCGAATGTTGTATTAAAAAACAACATTTGATACATAATTTTTTTTTTCAGTGGACGTCACAGCATTGATTGATAAAAATCTCGATTCAAAATTCGTCACAATTTCTTGCGAAAGAGTGCCCGACAAATAATAAACAACCTTTGTCGTCGGACGCGACAATCAAGATAATAGACATTTATTTTGTTTACATAATATATTTTTTTAAATTTTTCTTTTCACAAATAGATAGTGTGTGTTGATCGTGAGATTTTTAAAATACTGCGCGTGTAAATTTATCAAAGCGCACTATCATTCAAAAAAGTTGATTATTCTTGTTTCCTTTTAAAAAAAAAAAATTACAGTATACACTATCAAAGCAGGACGTTAATAATTGAAAATTTTATCTAGTTTTACATCTAATGCAAGTGTGATAGTCTCTTTTTAATTGCTTTAATTTTTTAATTATTAAAACTGCCAGTAAAACTATAATAGTAGACTTTTTAACTTTTAAATTCGAATAATGGATTTCAATTTTTGTTACGTTTGTTATAAGCCGAGAGCTGTCGATGATAATGGGATTTAGTAAAATTACCTAAAATGAAGCAGGAACTTGTGGCTGTGCAAACACTAGAGGCGATCATTAGAAGAGAATGGTCCCATGAATATTTACCATCCATCGCAGCTGATACAGTAATGGCAAAAAAGGCGACCAATGTCGATGCAACGATTGATTGAATTTGAACTAAAGCTAAATTTCCAATTACCATTTTCGTTATTTCTCTGTAGGAATTCATATTTCCCAAATTTGCCTGTGTGCAAAGACGTGACGCGAGGCACATGTCTAAATTTCCCTTTAGGCCCAAAAGTGCAGGAACCAGGATAAATAATTGTGATATTGTTTTAAACACCGGCCAGTTCTAAAAAAAATAGTAATTAATTTAACAATAAATTAAAAATTCTTAAATAAGAATTCTGTTTAAAAAAATTTTTTTTTACACTTACTTGAACTTCGGCTAGAACAAGTCCAGCGCCAATAGTTCCAATGCCGGCAATAAAGAAAGGAACCGAGACTTGAAGTGTCGTTTCGTACCATTTTTCATTTAGGCTACTGTGCTTTTTTTCGGGATGTTTCTCTGGACCATTTGGATAATCAGGATCTGGCTCAGAATTTGATACGGAAGCAATTGTCACTATTGAACATCCACTTGATAATGAACCACCTCCTGGACTTGCGGCACATTTTTCCTCTATTTCGTTTATTCCTTTTTGGATTTTTAATCCAGCTGTAAAGAAAATATTGTAGATATAATTAAATTTGATCTTAAAAATAAATATTAAATTATATAAACCAAAATAGTGTAAATAGCTATAAAGAACGAATAACGATTCCTTGTAGTAAATAAAATTTCAGGTTATGTTGATCTGTTGAGTTGGTTGAGTTTTTAAACATTCATAAACGGGAATTAATAACAAATATTGTTACGTCCGAATTTATTCACTTATTGAAAATTAGGAGAAAAATACTACAGACAACACAATGATCTGTAAAAGTTGTTATAAAAATGTTACACAAAGAACGAATAGTGAAGAAATTGTCGAAATTGTTATTTTCAGAGAACTGAATTTAGCCGCAGGACACAACAATTTCTTTTTCTGCGCAACCGGAAGTAGCTTTACAACATTTAAAAAACAGCAATAGCATAAATAGTAACAGTCTAAAAAATAAAATTGCAATCTTATGAGCTTTGATATTACTAGCAAGTAATATACAATTAGTTCTGTAATTCTGTAATAATAATCTATTTATTAATTAGTCAGTGTTATAAACATATTTTATTTTCAAAATTGCTACAAATTGTCCATTATACAGTCATTTACGTATCAGCCAATCAGAACGCAGTTTACATTTTCCTTGTTTTCAGTCGTGTGGACCCCGAATCAGAACGCCGTAGAGAGATGAAGCCAGCGCCGTCCGTGCGCAACCCTCTCCGATTTTTTGTCCAAATTAGGTAATCTTCCTTTCTTTATTTACTATTTTTGCAAAATTATTGTTAAATAAGCTGTGGGAAGTAATATTTTCGAAAAATTTTGGTAAAAAAAATCAATAAATGACAAAATGTCGACGCATCGTCACCGCCCTCTGTTGCATTTCAATCGCCATTTTGTTTCCGTATAAATGCAATAATTACTGTTAATTATTATTAAATATAACATTTATCATTGTTATTTTGTAAATTTAAGTGGTTATTGCATTGTGGTTACGGTGGGTAATGATTTTTCGTGCAAAAATTTTCGTTCTCATGTGCACACGACAACAAAATGGCGTCGGTCAATGCCCTCTGCTGCTTTGCAATCGCCATTTTTTATCATATAAATGCAAAAATTAGGGCAAACTATTATAATAAACATTGTAGTTTTCATTATTATCTTGTACTTTTGAACGGCGATTGCATTGTGGATTATGATTTTTTGTCTTTTGGGTAGCAATACATTTTTTTCCACTTGTTCCTTGTTTTTAGTCGTGTAGACCCCGATAGCTGCACGGAGCAGAATTATATGCGCTTGCCGTGCGACATCGTCGCCATTTTTGAGCCGAATCGGTAATTTTTCCTTATTTTTTAACAATTTTCAGTAATATTATTATTGTCTGAGCTAAAAGAAATAATATTTTCGACAAATTTTGCCAAAAAATTGGTCAACAAATGACAAAATGGCGATCTTTGCCAAAACCCCAATTGCTTTGCGATCGCCATTTTTTTTTTTAGAAAAAAGTAATAATTTTGGTAAATTATTATTAGAGATAGCATTTTTCTTTAATATTTTGTACTTTTGAACGGTGATTGCATTGTAGGTTAGAATTTTTTTTTGTGCTGGAAAATTTTTTTTCGTTTTTTTTTGTTTTCAATCGTGTAGACCCCGATTTAATGCGCTACGGGGTCGAGCAAAAGCAAGCACATGAATGCGCTTGATGTGGGAAGTCACCATTTTTGAAAGCAAGTCGGTAATTTTTCTTTATTTTTTAAACTTTTTTTGCAATATTATTGCTACCTGAGCTAACAGAAACAGACTTTGGAAAAAATTTGATAAAAAATCAATAAATTCATTGTCAGCGCCCTCTATTGTTTAGAAATCGTTATTTTTTTGCGTCGTAAATTCCAATAATAACGGTAAATTATTATTAAGTGTGTAATTATTTATTAATATAATTTTTTTTACTGTCGAACAGTACTCGAATTTTAGGTTAAGATTTTTTGTCAATCGATATTTTTATTTTGCTCATTGGTAATCGATAATAAAATGACGGCGGTCAATGACCTCTGCTGTTTTGCATCAGCTGTCATCATGTTTTTGTCTTATTCAGATATTTTATGCGTGATCACGTCAAATTGTGTAAATTATTGTGACAACTGTCAAATTTAGCATTATTTTTGATATTTCGTAATTTTTATCCGATAGTGATTTTATATAGTGGTCTATAATTTTTTGTGCATGAAGATTTTTGTTTCGTTGATGGATTCGACAAACATAAAAGCAATTATTTATGTCTCTAAAATATGCAACATTTCAAGCGTGCCTTTGTGCTGTATGTTGTAAACATCAGATAATCTTCTCAAGAAGATGAGGTTTTAGTTCGATTTTTGAAATTTTTGTTTAATTTTTCATATTGTTTGTGACAGGTCACTGACATAACCTCAAAATGGTAACATGTAAACAATAATTTGATTTAGTGCACGAAATGTAATCGAACAAGAAGGTGAGGCGACAAGTAGACAAATTTAATCAGAAATAATTTTTTTTCAGCTTTATCGCTTTACGTTTGGTGGATTTCCTCTAAATTGATGCTCTGCTATCCGCAACAAGAGATCACAAAGGCAATTGGCATATTTTATTGTAAATAGTAAGTTATTAATTGTGTAAATATTTTTTCTAATTTCTACCTCTGTATTTCTTCTGTCCCTTTTATTTTCTATTTTCTGTCGTAATGTTTGTTACATACTGTTTATTCATTTTTTTATTTTTCTAATTTATTTTTAATTTCATGCATTTATATAATTTATTTTGTATCTTCGTATTATAATTTATATAATGTCAATTTAAAAATTGTAAATTCTTTATAGGTTATCTTTTTTATCTTTTTTTTCTAATTAAATATTAAAAATAAAGGAATTTATCTAAAAGTCATTTGGTCCGCTTGTTTGAAAAAAATGATACAAAGTTTAAAATTAAAAAAATTCTAATTCGAATTTAATTTTCGTTTAATTAATATAATCTTTTTGCTTTTTTTCAGAGCCATTTGAAAAAAACGAAGTAAAAACCATCGCTCCACAGGCGTTCTAAATGTGCGCGTCAATATAAATTTAAATTTAGAAACGGTTTTTAATTACAGTAAAATTTAATATTCATAAAAATTTCAATTAGACGCAAAAAATTCTAAATATTTCCAGTTATTACACGTTTTCATAGTTCAAAGTTAAATATTTTTTTGAAATTTTGAATATTCGCGATGACATTAAACAACGTAAATATAAAATATTTCGAGTCAGTGCGCGTTTGTATATTTAAAAATTTAGAATCGATGTTTAATTAACTTTATTATTCATGATTGTTTCAATTTTGCGTCAAAGGATTCTCAAGATTTTAATTCAAATAAAGGAAATATTAAATATATTAATAACAAAATATTAAATTTTTTTCATAAATTAATGATTGCAATAAAAATTAAAAAATTAAAATTGGTTTATTAGAACAAATAAATTTTTACATTTAACTGTAATTCAATTTTTTTAATAGTTACGCAAAATTATTCTAATAAAAATTTAATTTTAAAAGTAATTAATTAAATTTTGTTCATGTGAACGTTTAGAACTTTCGGAATATGGCGTCAAAGAGTTTCAATGTTTCGAGTCAGTGCGCGTTTTGTAATTTTAAATTTAAAATCAGCGTGTGATTATAAGTGCGAATTTATATTTGGAAGGATTACGACAGGACTTCACAGAATGGAGACTCTGGAAATTGGAAGTACCAGAGAAGTAGTCCCAGCATCCTTTCTAGAAGGGTTTTTGTGAGACAACGGTTAGTCCCTCATGTTCTCTAAAGGTGGCGGAAACAATTTGCAATATTTGGATAATTTCCATTGTGACAGCTAATTAAATTCACTGATAATTAATTTATAGTTGAAATTAATTTAGTCAATATTTCTTAAAAATTGAAAATTTGCTTTTAAATGGCCTTATTGTAAAATTAATTTTTCCTCTCATTTATTAGAAAAATTAGAATTTTTCTATTAAGTTTCCATACCTATTGATTTTTTTCATCAATTATAAAAATTATAACTTATCTTGAAATCAATAATTATGGAAACTTCATAGAAAAGTTATAATATTGTTGCAATAAATAAGAGAAAAAATTAATTTTACAATAAAGTCAGTTTTTACATTCACAAAAGATATATGAATATTTTTCTATATTTGTATAAATAATATGAATATATTTTCGATTAGAATACGATGTTTATTCTTTCTACGGGAATTACAAATGTTTTACTACTTTGTTTCCTCATCGGGGAAATATTATATTTTCATAAGAAGTCAACTATTTTCCAGTATAAATAAATATTTTTATTTACAAGAAAAATGATTTCTTTTTATAATAGTTGGTTTTTAGTCTCATGGTTTCACTGTCACTATGGAAAATTTCCCGTATTTTTTAAGCGAAATTTGATTTCAAATTAAAATGGTTCGAACATATGCTTTATATTCTTTTAAATTTGCATATTTTATTTGATTTATTGTTTAAAAAAAATATTGGCGGCTATTTGCCATTAAAAATTCTAATTAATCGATAAAATTTGTTGTATTAATTGATTTTCGAATTAATTAATATTAATCATTGATAAACAAATTAATTAATATTAATAATTGATAAATTGATTAATTAACAATTAATTAATTATGAATATTGACTGATGATTTAATTAATGAAATATGCTAATTAATTATAAATTTCTTAATTATTAACTAATCAGTTAACTGATTAATTTACATAAATTTCTATATTCTACATGATTTTGAATTTAAAAAACATGGCGTTTATTTTTTATGCTTATTGAAAAGCAGTTTAATAGAAAATCTCGTCTTTACACTTTATCTTTAGTAGTTATGGATTTTTTTACTTTTGGTTTTGTTTATTCTTTTGTGAAAATTTGTAACGCAGATTTCGTTATAATAGAAAGCGATTCAAGTTTTTGCATTAGAATAATAATAATAATAATAATAATAATAATAATAATAATAATAATAATTTCTCGATTAGAAAATACATTGTTAGAGAGAAAAATGTTTATTAGAAACAATTAGAAATATTAATTATTTTCGAAGATCAGAAATAAAATCAAAGTGCATTTTCTAGATATGGTTGGAAATGTTAATATTGACAAGTTGATTATAAAGTTGATTTTTAGATTATAAGATTCTTTGTTTTATTACTTTGGGAGGCTTATATTCGTCTATAATAGGGATATATTAGACTCGAAGTCATAAATGATTCACGTGTTTCATTCAGTATAGCAGAAAATAAGTAATAATATGCAATTTAGTGTCATTTTTTGTAATAAGAAAAAAAATTGCATTATTTAATAACAAATTAGTATTATTAACTTTTCCGTTGTTATTTAAAAAAAATAATTATTATTCTTTATGTTTAAACTCTAAAATAAACAAAAACAATGTAGAAATAAATAGTTTTTTAATTAGAATTTTTATATTTAAATTTGTTGACGTATTTGAAAATTAAATTAAGAAAAAATTGATATTATTTAATAACAAATTAAGATTTTGTATATTTTTTGTATTTTAAAAATTTTTATAAATTTTTATAATTTTTGTATGTAATTAAATTAAATTTAAATTTAAGCAACGGAAAAGTTGAACAACAAATCAATATTTTTTTAAGATTTCTATTTTTAAGTATAATTCAATTAAATTTTAAACAACGGAAAAGTTTTAATTTTACGGTTGTTAACTATTGAAAAAAAGAACAACAACAACAAAAAAACCGAAAATGTTCTTTTGTGTCTAAAATGAACAAAAACAATTTAAAACTAAATGTATTCTTAAGACTAAAATTATTTATATATATATATATATATATTTATCTTTTGTTCATTTAAAACGAAAACTAAGAACAAATAGATATTATTTAATAACAATTTAACATTATTTTTTTTCAATTTTTTTTAAATACGTAACAATATTAACAAAAAACTTGAATCGTTCTTTGTGTCTCTAAAATGAACAAAAATAAATTAGAAATGTACGTAATTAGTTTTTAGATTAGAATTTTTATATTCAACTTTTTTTGTTTATTTGAAAAGAAAACTATTAAAAATTTTTTATTTCTTGTTTTTAATAATGTTTTTAAAAATGTTTTTAAAAAATGTTTTTAAAACAATGAGAAAAAAAACAATTTAGAAATTCGTGAGATATTTTTATGGACTGTAAAATTTTTTAAATTTACATACCAGCGACCTTCTGAACAATTGCATTATCTGCTCGTATGTTATCATTCGTGATGTTTATCTTCACATTTTCATCATTATTGAGTCCTGTGAATGTTGTGTCAGAATTTCCCTTTTCAGACGTCATTTCTAGGAAGTTCTTGATAACTGATTTTTGTTCATGTATTTCCGCAATTATTTCATTTGCTTCCTTTTCTTTCGAATTTATTTGCCCACTGTATTCCAATTTTGTCACGCTAAGTAATGTAGGATCTTTCGCCAAGTCCGGAGAAACGACCATGTCTGAATAAAGAGAAAGTAGTATTGTTTTTTTTTTATTCAATTCTTTGAGAAGAGAAAAAGAGAAGCGTTTTTTTTTGGTAATTTCTGTATTATATAATTATGATAGTTTAAGTTCGAAAAACGATAAGAATTTTGGAGAAGAATTTTATTAGATATTGTATCAAATACTTAGTATTCGAATTTTATTGTGTCGAAAATTTCTTCATTTTTGATTTTTTTAATCTTTTTTTTTGTCATATCGTTATATAATTTTATGTAACAGTTCTCGATATTATTTTTATTTATGTAGTTGAAGATAATATTGATTCTAGGTGATGTTGGCATTAGTTAATATTTATACTAGTTAATATCGATATTAGTTAATATTTATACTAGTTAATATCGATATTAGTTAATATTGACATTAGTTAATATTTAAACTATAGTTAATTTTGTGAATAGTACCTTATTTTCTGCAGAGGGAAGGTTCGATGATACGACCTCTGCAGAAAAATTCTTGCAGGATCGATCTGTGGTAGTTTATGTTCCGATCTTCCCAATTCCGTCAGCCTTAATCTGTAAGAACTAATGATGTTAAAATTAAAAAATAATTACAAATGATAAGCATTAATTTCTCAGATAATGTTAATTATATACGTCGTTTCTTTTTTTTCTTTTCGTTTCTTTAAAAATGAATAATAAAACAATCTTTGTCAGTGTTTGTCTCTTGATTTGAAAATTGTTTCCAATTTTATATAAATGAAAATTTCATCATTTATTTTTACAAGGATTACATTGTCATCTATCTTTAGAAATATTGGCTATAATTTTCTGATAATTGTTATCAATTATGTATCTATTCGTGACAATAGACCCGTTTTGATACAAGGACTTAAAATTGACCATGCGTGATTTGATATATTAGACGATAAATTAACATTATGTAATATGACTGCGAATTAATTTATTGTATATATTAGTTGCTTTTTGTAGGGATTTTATTTTCATTATTGTCATATATTTGAGATCAAGTGACCCATTTAGGTATATAGATTAATTTGCAGAAAGGAAAAAAAAACTTCTTTCAATTTCCATATTTTTGTGTTATTTAAATATGATAAATATTTATTTTTTTCCGAACAGAAGAATAAATATTCTCTCTTTTTATATCTTTAAAAATTAATTTTAAACGTTCTTATTTGAATTACATTTTGAAATCCTTCAAAGAGCATGTTTTTCTTCACGAAGATAATTTTTAATTACAAGTTTACGTATTTTTATTTATTTGTTTATTAGTTATATTCTTATTAGAATGAAATAAGGAAATATTTTAATTTCTATTGTCTATTATTATTTATTTTTTTAATGAAATAATTGTTGGAGGTCGTTAAACAGTAAAATGATTTTTTAATTAAGTATACTATCACAGTTTGCTTTGAAGATTCTTGATTTTGACTCATATATTATATGTATACGTGAATGATTGAAAAGGAAAATTTAATTTTTTGATTTCTCAATATGTGTATTAATATCAGATTTTTTTCATCGCACATTTGAATAAAGAAAAAATAATTACATGTTTGAATATGTACAATGAAGTCTTGCGATTTTTTATAATGTAATTTTATCGATTTATATTTCTGACAATTAATGCTTTATCAATTTTTTTTCGACGATTAAATCAGAGGTCAAATAATGTTGATTATAATTAATCTGTCGTTTCATCAATAAATATCTCGGAGGAATAAGTTATAATATTTATTGCAAAAAAAAAACGTTCTTCACTTTCTTTAATTTATGTTCTTAGTTTTTTTAGTGGAAGTTTAATAAATATATTTATTCAATTACATTTATTTATAGAAATTGAGAAGCTTCTAATGAGCATTATTAACCTTCATTATTGATAAGTATTCATTTATTATAATAAGCATTAATTTATTGTTAATAATTGTTTTATATTATGCTAGAATAAATAATTAAACTAAATTATTATTAAAATTAAAAATAATAGTTATGAGATAATATTACTGATTATTAATTTCTTGTTAGTATTAATTCATTAACAATTAAATATTTTGTTGGTTTATTAATTAAGAAAGGAAAATAATAATAGACAATAAAAGTATTTCCTTATTTATTTCATTATTTTATTAGTAACTATTATTTAATTATTTAATTATTAATTTTTATTGTTATTAACAGTTATTAACTGTTATAAATTGTTATAAATTGCTCTTAATTGTTATTAATAATTATGCATAGTTATTAAATTAAAAAAAAATATTAATAGTTAATTGTGATTAAGTATTATTATATTAATTATTAATTCATTGTCAATGAATATTAATTTAATGTTAATTAAATATTTAGTTAGTTTTATTAATTACTAATTTACTTGACTTAATACATTTACTTGTTTTTTTATTCAATATTCGTTTTTTAACACGGCTGCAACAAACGAACTGTGACTAAATAACAAACAGTGACGGCTAAGGTAGTAAAACGGAAGTTGATAAAACTCAACACTTTTTGATAAAAGAAAAAAATAATTATTGACAGTGACGGTAGAAATTAAATGGAAATTATAATTATACATAGATTGTGGGTGCACAGAATGAAGAAAATTGAAAACTTTTACTTTACACACAAAGTCCCCTATATTTTTTATTCAATAACTACTTTCATTTTCATTAATTTATTTCTCTATTATTGAAAATTATGATTGATCATTATGACACTTTTCCTAAATTGGTCACTTTTTATACATGACATTAAAAATTTTGACGTTCTTTATTGAATTTCTTTCTTTTATTCTATATTAATATTCCTAAAAGTTTTTTGACGTCCAACTGGACGAAATTTATTTTTTATTTTCAATTTAAAATCTTTTTGGAAATTAAATATGGAAGAATTATAATAATATTGATTTTAGTTATGTATTTAATTGTTTAATATTTAATTTTTTTTCGTTAGTAAGTTTAGTAAAAAATATTAATAAAAAAATACTTTGCTCGTTCGAACGTTCGGAATTTTTTGGAGCATCTATAAAAATATTTTTATTATTAAAACTGAATTACATATTTTATTAAAATAATTATGACAAACAATTATAATAATTATTTTTAGTTATTAAGTATTTAAAATATTTATATTATTAAAAAATTAATAAATTTATTCATATTCGTTAACTAAAATAAAATTTTTAAATTCAAATAATAAAAATTATTGGAATAGTAAAAAATAGGTTGTAGTAGTAATAAATTATAAATAAACAATTGAAACAACTGATATAGTTCAATAATAAAAATAAAAAAAATCGTTTACTTTTTTCAATGAACAGTTATTGTAATCGATTGTTTGCTCTTGTATTAATGGAAAATTGGATTTTCTTGCTCCAATTACCTACATGAGTTTATTCGTGTCATCAATTAAATGAGGTCAAATTCCTTGCGATAACTTTGAAATATAATAGTAAAAATTGCAGAGTATATTGAACAGTTATTTTTTTAAATTTCTACATGATTGTTAATAATTTTAAAACATGCTTGTTTTATGTTTATAAAAAATTCTACTGTATACAGGGGTGTGTAAATTGGATTTAATCTTTTCTTTTCTATGCTAATAAAATTAGCGTCGATTAATGAATGCGTTAGAGAATATTTGTTTTATCATTGAAAATAATTTTTTTTTCTAAGAAATAATACATCACGGATGTTATTCTTTCGATATAATATTGGCGAGTTTCTATATAAAATTATAAACGCGCGTACAACTTCAATTGTCATTAAAGTAGTAATTGACGTAAGTCGATTCCAGTAAAAGACAGTCATTACGATGGTATTTAGTTTAGATACGGTGAAACTATTTTCGAAATTGCGAAAAACACTATTTTTAGTTTGTTTATTGCTTGTGTAAAATTCAGGTCTTTTAAATTTCTTTTAATTGTCATCATTATTGGTCCAATTGTTGTTTCACAATTTTCTCTTTCTTTGGATTTCAATATTAAATATAGGAAAATTTATTTAAGTCAAATAAGCGATTGCTTATTATTAAATAAATATATATTTCTATCAAATAACTTTTATTTAAATCAAATGCCATTTGATTCGAAATTATTGATCCAAATACTAAAATTATTGATTAAATTATTGAACTTGGTTTGAATTTAATTTATTTGGTTCAAATTTAATAAATTTGGTTTAAAATAAAAATTATTTAATTCTTGTAATTTTTATTTGATAGTAGACAAGTAATCAATTAATAGAATCGAATAATTTTTTTAGTGCATCAACGCAATGGTAATTTGCGAAATTATCAAAATTGCGAAATATTTATTAAAGTTTTTCGCAATTTTTAATGCTCTCCTGCAAATCAAATTAATTTATCTTCGTAATTTCGACATTCTTTTCCATTCTCTTTTTTTGTAATCTTATTCATTATATCAAGCTATAAAAAAATACATAACTATTTCGAGTGTACATTTGTTACATAAACAATATGACATTGCGAATTGCATTGAACACACATAAATATATACGAATAAAAGATTAAAAAAAATAATTTTATATAAAGAGCTTTTTTTCTTGAAGAAAGTAGTTTTTCTATAAAAGAACATTTATGTAAAATTGTAGTTTATTTAATATTCATATTTTACTTGATTTGTGATTTTATTTTATTTCGGTAAAACTTTTAGTAAAATTTAGTAAACTTTAGCAAAATTATTAAAAATAATAGTAAAATATTGTTAGTTTAATATTTAATGGAAATTAAATTTAAACGAAAGAAATATTTTGAACTGATAAAAATTCAACTTGTTTTTGTTTATATAAAGAAAGCTTTCATTAAATTACATTTAGAAGACTATCGCGCTTTCATACATATCGTTAATGTCTTAAAATTATTGAGTTCCTTGGGTAATTTCCAGATTATATTGATGTTAGCTTTAAAGGAAAATGGCTTGAAAGTAAAAATAAAATTGAAAATATTATTCTCGATTTGTGTGGGGAGTTGGATCGATAATTTAAATTTAAAAAGGAAAATGCGGAGAGAATTTTTTTTTTACATAAGAAACTTAAGAAGAAAAGTTTATTAACTTCATTTTTGAATTTGTAATGTTAATAGAAATGTAGAAAGAGGAGGAAAAAAAGTTGTTTTCCGATAATGAATTGTTCTTTATAATTGTCAATTTAATATTCATCATTCTGTGGAGGAAATTCACTTTTTTTAAATTGTATTCAGAAATTGTATAAGGACTACTTTAAATTCAGCACGACGATAAATGAGCAGACATTCGCTTTAAAGTTTCTTTCCCTCTGATTGATTATGTTTCATGCAGTTCTTCTTTTCCTCATTTACATTTAATTGATTCTCTTATAGACAACAGTCATTGTACGCAGGTGGAATCTTTTCAATTTTTATATTCATAATAACATTTCTAAATTTAGTTTTATTAGTCATTCATTATGGGAAAATAAAATTTATTAGATTTGTTATTTATTTAATTTTGAAAAAAAAAATTTTAATGTTTATATTTTGTCAGAAAAATAATTGAAACTTGAATTTTATTTATTTCGAACATTTAGTTTTCGATTTGACGCTGGTACTAATAGTTAGATCTGTCATTTTTTTTAAATTAGAATTTTTTCATTTGAGATGAAAAGTGTGAAAAAAGCTTTGTAAAAATTACTCACGGCGAAGACACATTTTGATGAATTTGCGCCAGCGTGTCGATGCTTTGCCGGTAAATTTCAATTATTTAAGTTGACAGAAATGAAGAAGAGAGCGAAGATGGAGAAATTTTTTGTTTTTGTATTGAATAACGGGAAGTGTTTTTTCTTTTTTTCCGTCAATTAAAAACAGATCACTCTTTTTTTTATCTTTTTTCTGCGACGTTTCACAATTTGTCGAAGAAAGAAGAATTGTCTTTCTTGTGTTTGCCGGAGAACTTTTTGAATTAAATTTTTTGAGGATTTTTTTTTTTTTTTTTTGATATTTAGAGAAATTGTTTTGAAATATTTATAAGACGAGAGTGTCGGACTAATAATTTTGTAAAGTAGAACTGTTCCGCGCACGCGACTGCACTTGACTGATAAAAAAGAAACTCAAGAAATGAACGAAGTCGCCTTTACTCTCTTTCTTTAGTATTTGTATGCATCAAGTTGATAGGTGATGACGTGACATTTTATTTCCAGTAGTGGAGGAAAATCTAATTGGAGATACCTATGTCTGTATTCTTATCATCATTGAAATCAGCCAATCACAAATCGAGAATAATTATTTCGATAAACTTGATAAAAATGTGATAATGGCATTCCTTTAGTTTCATCTCATCAGACTTTTCATTTTTGATAAAGTATTAAAACTTATCAGTATGATAAAGACACTTTGTATCTTCACATCATTTTGCAGAGAAATACAAATATTTATGGTGATAATCGAATTGTAAATTAGAAAATATCTTTTCTTTTTTTTTTTGCGTCACAAAAATTCAGGAAAAAGAGAGGAAGAAAAAAATATGTACTCACCTGACTTTTTTCTTTTGCGAACTAAAATTTTTTTTTACAATCTTAGAATGTTTTGATAAATATTATGCTTTTTTTGCAAATAAAAATATACTGACAACTCGACAGTATGGACATTACTTGTAAATGTTAAAATTGGAATTTTGATAAGTATTTCGTGACTTTAGTTTTTGGTTTAGAAATAAAAAAAAACTGAAAAACAATCCAATATTTACTATACATATATTAAAGTGTAATTTTGTTAAATGTTTCGTGATTTACTACTTAAAAATAGAAAAAATTGTGGGAAGCTTTGTTATACTTTTAAATGTTTCATTACAAAAACATTTTTAAGTTTTATTTATCTTATTTGGCCTTTAAAAAATTGTGTCAAGAAAATGTTTTTTAAAAATATGTTTTTCTTGTATTGTGGAGAAATAATTTTTTTTCAATCTTGACAAGTAATTTTCGAAATATATTTTTTTTTATTTATTCACAATTAGTTAAATTATCAATTAGATAGTTGATTGAAAAATAATCTGCAAATTTTTAGATATGTCTTGGAATTCTAAACATTTATAGATATTTTACATATCTTTAACTATTTTATAGATGTATTTTTTTAATTTTTCTAAAGTTTAATGCGTTCAAATGTACGAAATTTATTTCTATTTAAATATTTTTCAAAATTATCCTAGAAAAGAAATTAAAATTAATCTTTTTTAGTGACATGAGGATTAATTTTTTTATTACTGTGTAAAATAATTTTTTTAAATACAAATTAGAGATCAGAAAAAAAGTTTATTTGAATTAATTTTTTTTAAAAAAAAGTACAAATTCAAAGATTTAGAAAAAAGTTTATTTGATTTAAATAATCGATTGCTTGTCTATTATGAAATAAATAATTTCTTGAATCAAATAATATTTATATTTAAATCAATTAAATTGTATATTTGGTGCTGAAATATTGTTTCAAACTTTAACTACAATTTAAATGACTTATAGAAATTATTTGATTCAAGTAAATATTTAAAAATAAATAAATAAATATATTAATTTGATAATAGACAAGTAATTTTTTATTTGAATCAAATAAATTTTTTTCAGTAAAGAAAAAAAAATCTTTCATTTAAAGATTCGAAACTTGAGCAACATATTTCTAAGCACTTCCTTTTTTTGTTTTATTCATTGCTTCATTTTCTAATTTATTTCGAGGTTTCTAATAATTTTTTCTTATAATTTCCGATTTAACAACGGGAAAGTTTTTTTAGAAATAAATTTTCTTAGTTTAGAAAAAAATTTACTGTTGAGAAATAAAGTTGTTAGACTACTTTAAAAAACGTGCTATTTATCAGTCGTTTTAAATGTTATTTATTAGGAAAAATAAAACAAGAAAAAAAAACTGATAAATAGCGGTAATTATAACAATAATGTTTAATTGGATACTTAAGGAAACAAATGCTACAAATATATATTTTTCTAGTTCAAAGTTTTGTTTCACAGTTCATTAAATTTATTTTAAAAAAAGTGAAATATTATTTGCAGTTGATTTTTGACGTGCGTGTTTAGATTATTAATTATTATTATTGAGGTGCAAATATTAATATTATATGTTAATAGTGATAATATAGTGTAATATTAATATTAATTGTAATATTGCACTGAAAAAATGTACTCGATTCAAATAACCGATTACTTGTCTATTATCAATTAAATATTTACTAGAAATAAATAATTTTTTACTAAACTATATTAATGATATTTGACTCAAATACTGAAATTATTGATTCAAATTTTATTTAATTGACTCAAATAAAAGTTATAATATAATATTAATTTTTTATTATAAGTAGGTATATTAACACTATTTCAAATATTAATATTACTAAATTGTAAAATTATATGATTAAAATTAAAATTAAGTAATCAGGATGAATTGAATTATAATTATAAAATAAATTCGAAATTTTCTTTCACTTGTACAGGATGTTAAGAAACAGAATAAAATATACTTTTTCAGCATTTTTGATAGATTATATTATATAAAATTGAATGTAGCAATGTCACTTTTTTTTAGTTTAATCTCGCATGAAATCGGATCGAAATTATTAGAAACTATTGTAGGTACTATATTTTGATAATATTGATTATCTTGTCAGTTTTTTTTTGCACGTTTAGTGAACAATAATTTATTGATTGTGCAAGATAAAACATGTGTCATTTGAAATTAATGAATAATCTGTTCAAGTCAGAGATAAAAAAAAGTTTAAAAATACACATTACCAATAAATGATTTTGTAACTTAATTTCGAGTCACAGTGATATGGGTATTTGATTCTTTGTAATGATTTCTGGGATTACCGGTTACAAATATAATTTGTTTTTGTCCTTGTTTAAAAAGTGCAAAGCCAAATTTTAATTTTGTTATTTAGAAATAGCATTTTGTATTTCGTTGTTTCGGTAGGACAGGAAACAATAAATGAAAATAATAAATGTCTGATTGAATGAACAATTGATTTAGTTTTAAATATGCACTAAATAGTATTTGATATATTTTTTAAAAAAATGTAAGTTAATTAAAATTTTGTATTTTTCAAACATGTCTGTTGATTAATGATTATGTTTTTAAATTATTGTTTGGTTGTCAGGTCTTTGTATTGATAGAGAAATAAGTTGACAGTTAATATAAAATTATCAGCTGATTATTTTATGCATCTGTTTTGTGTACACTGCTCTTTTTGTGATTAGATTTTTCATTCTTGTCTAAAACTCATTTCGGTTGGAATGTTGTAGTTGTCTAAATTTTTACTTAATTGGATTTTTAAATGTAGAATTTTTATTTAATGGAATTTTTAAAACTAGAAGTTTTATTTAATAGAATTTTTGAACCTTCAATTTTTATTTCATGGAATTTTTAATGATTCGTAAATTTTGAACGTTCAAATGAACGAAATATTTTTCAGTAAAAATATTTCGATAAATTACTGATGGAAATAAAAATTAAAAACTTCTATGTTTCATTAAAAAGACTATAATTATTTTTTTATAGTGCTGCAAAATTATTGTAACAAAAATTTAGTTTTAAGAAGATATAATTAAATTTTGTTCATTTGAACGTTTGGAAACTTTAGACTCGTAATTTTGAAAAGTAGAATTTATATTGAACCGAATTTTTATTCGAACCAAGTTTTATTCAATTTTTATATCAAATTTCTACAATTGGTTTTTTAATTGTAAATTCTCCGTTTTATTAAATTTGTAATTAATTGGGTATTGATTGGAGTAATGAACGTCCAAACGATTGGGCGAAATAAAAATTTAGCAATTTTATATTTGGGTTTATTAAAAATACTATTAAGTAAAAAATTTAGCAGTTTAAAAATTTGTTTGTTTTGTTTGGTAAAAATTTCACTTTTGCTTTGCTTTGCTGGATGAAAAAATTTGCTTTTTTGAATTTTAGAATTAAAAATGAATTTTGATGTAATCTGGGAAAGTCTCTCTCTTGTTGTAACTAGAAGAAAATGATACAAACCTCTCATAGTGATAATCGACGTTCATGAAAGCGAAACACAAAATGAAAGTTCAAGTTTACTTTATTTTTTTTTCACTGATAATTGTTAATATATTAAACCGAAAGGTACTTAAAAATTTTTAATTCAATCGTTCGTGATCAACTGTTTCTGACGAGAGCTCTTAAGCTTCTGATCTTTTAAAGAATAGAAGTCCACCGGTCATACGTTTTTACCTATCTACTGAGGGGATTGCTCAGTTACTGTCAATGAATAACATTCTTGATCAAGGATAATAATTTTATCTTCGGAGAAATAATTGATTAAATTTAAATACAACAATAGAAACAGACGACATTTTTTTTTGTTTTTTTTCAGCGGGGGTAATTGTTTCTTTAGGTTACTTCGTCAATTTTCCTAGATTTTGTAATCGATGATGGCAAATCAAAATGAAAAATTAATTTTCAAAATCTGAAATATAGAATTTCTTGTTCTCATTATTTTCCATAGTTTCATTGTTAATAAAAATTGTATATTCTTTTTGCTAGATATGTCAGATTCTTTAGATAAATCTATGTTTTACTTTCAATGAATTTTTGTTTCAATCAACATTTTTGAAATTGCTTTCTCTTTTTTCTCAATTAAAGAAAAAAAAATCTTAACCTACTACAAATGTTGACAATTGACTATCGCAGATTATCTGATAACGGAAGCATCATGTCATTTTGTACCTATGAGTGAAATATGGTTAATTTGAACCTGAAGTATAATTTAAGAAATTTGGAAATTATTTGCGGGGAAATATTTGTCGATATTACTACATATTTAACAGTGTTTTTAATTTTCTTGTAATTTTTTTTCTATGGAGTTAATTCTAATTTTAACACCAGGAAAATGAGTAATATTTGCTTATATTTTCCTTTTGGATTTGGCTTTTATTGAATTGTTAAGCGATTACTTTAGTTGCGCAAGTTTAAAAAGTTTTCGTCAATGGGAATCCCATTATTCATTGTGAGACTATTGTATTTTTATACCTTTCCTCCTTGTCTTCGTTGTACATTTGGGGATTAGTTTTGTAAAATTAGTCACATGTTATTTTTATTTAAATGCAAAACAAAATGCAGTTAGTGTATTTTATTTGTTGTTTTTAAATCTTAGTTTCTGGTTTTATTATACTGATAAAAAATTTATGATCCTACAGTTCTGAACATTCAAATGAACGAAATATATTTTTTTCTCGTTCAAATTATATTTTTAGTGCAACAAATAATTTTGCGTTACTATTAAAAAAATTCATTTTTAAAGTTTTCTAAATGTAAAATTGAAATTTTTAATTTTCAGGGTGTCTACTAACCGGGAAAACCGGGAAATAACCGGTAATTTAATTTAACCGGGGATTAACCGGAATTTTTACACAAAACTAGGAATTTTTTTGACCGCAAAATTAAAAAAAGTTTTATTATTTTAATTTGTTTTTAAAAAAATTACTTTTTATTTCCATTTTTATAGATATTTATACTCTCTTCTCTAACTTTGAATTAGTTAAAAAAAATTAATTTGATAGTAAAAGTCAGGCACTAATTCAAACAGATTATGTAAATAATTTTTAAAAAATTATGGAGTTAATAGAAATATTAATATTTCCTTAAGTTAATAGAAAACTTAAATTTCTTTACTGTGTATTCAAAACACATACTTACCAAGTTCATTAACTTTTAAACTTTAAAATATAATTAATATCAAATTAACACAATTCATTTTATAAAGTTTAAAAAAACTAAATAATTCAAAATTACAATTAAAAATCTTTTCCAAATTAATATTATAAGCTTGTCATAACGAACACGAGGGAATCTCCCTCGAAATAAAATAATTAAAATTATTACAAATACCCTTATAATAAATCTAATTTCATAAAATCTTATAAAATAAAATAATACTATTAAATAACTTATTAACATAATTATTCCATACTCAGCTAAAAATTTTATTCTAAATAAATTTATCACTCTAAATTAATAAAATTTTATCCCCATTAGTTTCGAAATTTTTATTTAAATAAATAATTTTAATTAACCCTAATACAAAAGGTATAATAAATTAAATTTTTATTTAACTAAATAAATTTTTCTTTTACAATACATTTATATCCATAATTTTATTAGTTCAATTAATTTACTTAAACAAAATTTAAATTATTAATATTTTAAATAATTAAAATTAAAATTTTAAAATAATTTAATTATTCTTTTCTTTTAAATCTAAATACACTTTCCAGTACATTTACTTTGTTACGACTTACTTAGTTTTAAATAAATTTAATAATCTATTAAACTAAATTGACGGGCAATTTGTACATATTTTAAAATTAAATCAAATTAATTAATTAATTAATTTTACATTTAAATCCTATTTTAAAGTTAATTAAATAAAATTATTAATAAATAAAAATTTACTGTAATTCAATTAACCCTTATCTTTTAATTACATATTGATTTAAATAATTTTTTACTGTGTAAAATCTTAAAATTGAATTCTCGCAAATTTTTTTTTTAATTCTGAAAAAGAAAATTGTTGAAATTTTTCAATTCCATTGTTTCAAGATAATTTAATTTTTCTAAATAAATAAATGAAAATTTTTACAATTTAATTAAAATTCCTTTACGTTTTTTTTTTGAAAAATTTAATTCTTTAAAAGAATTTTAATTTAAATTTTTCGAAAATAATCAAGGGAAGTTAGTTACTGTAATAATAATTTTAAAATATAAAGTCCCTCTTAAAGTTTTAAATTAATTTTTTGCTTCTAAAAATTATATTATTCTATTATTATTCAATAGTTATAATTATTGAACTTTTCTTAAATTTTTATAATTTAAATTTCTGAATGTTCAAATAAATGATATTTATCATTTCTTAAGCAAATTTAATGTTTATTACTTATTAAGTAAATAATTAATTATCACTGCTTTTTTTTAAAATTGTAATAAAATTCTTCACAGGAATTAAATTATTTTCATAAATAATATCAGTCTTTGGAAGGATTTCAATTATTTTTGTAAATAGTACAATTCTTTGCAGAAATTCAATTATTATCAATAGAATTGTAATAAACTTGAAAAAAAAATTTCCAATTATAATTATAAAAAGACAAGATTATTTTTAAAAAAGTGAAAAAATTATTTTCCAAATTTTCATTTAAAATTATTATTTATTTATGATCGAAATTAAATTTAAATTTAAATTTTATGAGAAAAAAAACCGGGGAAAAATTAGGCCATAACCGGGAAAAACCGGGAAATAACGGGAATTTTGTTGAATGAAAATAGTAGACACCCTTAATTTTTATTGCAAATTTCAATTTATAGAAATATTTTTAATAAAAAATATTTCGTTCATTTGACCGTTAAAATTTAGAATTATTTAAAATTGTATTAAATAAAAATTCTATGTTTAGTAATTCTATTAAATAAAAATTATACTTTTAAAAATTCGATAAAGTAAAAATTTAGACCTACAACATAAGGATTTATTTTGTTCCAGTAAACGATTATTTATCGTTTAAAAAATATTTTTTTGTATCAAATAATTTTTTTAAGTCAATTAAATGGTATTTGCTTTGCATACTGACATTGGGAGATTCAAATATAATTTATTTGATTGAAATAAAAATTTATTTCAAAGTTAAATTTGAGAAAAAGAAAATTTTAAGAAAATTGTGTCGAAGTAAATATTTATTTGATACACAACTAATTGTTTATTTTAAACGATGTAAATTTTTTTTCAGTGTACAAAAGAAATTGTTTGTTAAATTTCAAACTTTTGGGAATAGGCATATCTTGTTATTTTGTTTTTCTTTGATAGTATTTATCTATAAGATTTATAAACATTTATTTCAGGTGCAGACAGTTTTGGTATTTTTTAATAATTTTTCCGTTATTAAAAAAACAAATAATAATTTTTGTTTATTGAGACAAAAGACGAAAACATATGTGTTTATAGTGGATTTTAGAAGAAATTGTTGCTTTGGAATTTTTCGGTGTGTAATTTACCTCTATTGAGGGTAAAGAATTATTTGCATAATAATTAATTAGCCCCAACAAAACCGCGTGCATAAGATGAGAGATTTGAATTTATTACGAGACAATTAAGACCATTCACCTTCCTATTAATTAGTGTCACAATTTTAATTGACGATTAGATAAGAAAACTTTTACTATGATTATCGTAATCTTGTATAATTAATAGAGATAAGGGGAGAAATTAGTAAGGATCATACAATTGCTTTAGTGTTTTGTATTCGTGGTGATAAAATTGAATTAAGTAAACTTTGTCTGGTATAGAAAGGATAAAAAGTGGTTGTAATGTCTTGTAACAATATCTGCATGAATAATTAAAACATTTTATGATTCTAATGTTCCGCACGTTCAAATGGAGGATATTTATTTATTTGTTGTTTAAATTAAATTTATTATTAGACAATTAAGACTTTTATTACAATAATTTGGCATTATTATCAACAAAAATGAATTATAAAGTTTCTAAATGTAAAAGTTAAGTTCTTAATTTTTACTGCAATCAGCATTTTTATCACAGTTTTCTTAAAAGTATCAAATTGACACTAAAGTAGATCAAATTAATGCCAAAAATCCGGATCAATTTTTTATTTGATCCACATTTTTGGTATCAATTCGTTGCCATTTGATACTTTTAAGTTAACAGTGATGAAAAAGTTGATAATAGAAAATGTTTTTTCTATTTGAACTTTGAAAACTTTGTTGAAAAAATGTCTTTGATTAAAAAAAAAAGATTATTTGTCTATTATCAAATAAATAATTACTTGAATCAAATAATTTTTATTTAATTTAAATAAATTTGATCTGAACTAATAGTTTCAGTATTTAGAGCGAATATTTTTTTAAATTGAAATTAATTAAATGGTATATTTACTTTCAATATTAAAATTATTAATTAAGATAGAATTAATTTCACTGCAAAAATAGGTGTCTTTTTTGATATCTTAAAATAAGATGTAAGATGGCAAAATGGTGTCTTACATCTTAAAATAAGATGTTTTCTAAAGCGTCTTACTGATATTTAAGATGCTTTATACGTTTTAGTAGTAATAAAGATATTTCTTCCATCTTAAAAAAGTAAGATACTTTTGTAAGTTCTTTAAAGTATCTTAAATTAAGATGTTTCTGTTGCAATAAGATGTTTAGCGATAAGTTACTTGAGAATCGTAAGATGCGCCATAAGTGTAAGTTACTAAAAATTAAGATACATAAAGTGTTTTCCATAAGAGCCCATAGTTAACCTCAAAACTTTTTGCCCCAAAAATACCACAGAAAATGTGTACGAAGATACTTTTAACATCTTAAATTAAGATGTTTTAAATAACTGGAAAGTGTCTACCAAAACATCTTAGAAATGACTACCAAAACATCTTAAATTAAGATACTTCTTTTTGCAGTGTTGTTCAAAAAAATCATTTGATTCAAGTAAATATATATAATTGATAAAAGTAATCAATTATTTTACAGCACGTGCTAGAAACTCAATGGTCATTTTTCGATCACTTTTTTTCTTAAAAACTTAATAAATCGAATTAAAATTTTGTATTTTAGACTTTCATACAAAATTTTAGCTCTATTTATTAAATATTTAAAGAGAAAAGTGTTCGAAAAAATTACCATTGAGAACCTAACAATCATATGTTGTTGAATCAAGTATATTTTTTTTTATAAAATTATAAACTTTTATTATTATTTTCTTAGAAAATATAGTAATTATAATAGGAATGTTTCAATTCAATGGTAAAATTAAGTTAAAAATTTAAGGGGAGGGACACCTATATTTTCAACTATATGAAGAAAATATTTTAAATATTCAATAAAATTATTTTTATAGTAATTTTTTGAGTGGAATAATTAAATAGTAAAAAAAAATTGGTCAGAAAATATTTTGACCGTTTTTGAATTTTTAAATTTTTTTAAATTGATAGATTTTGAAATCTATACGTAATTTTGTAAAAAATATATTTCTGTATCCAGAAAAAAATTTCCGAATAAAAAAATTAATATTTACAAAAATTTTAGCATTTTTTCAACAAACAAAAAAATAGTTTTAACTTAAGAATTTGAATGAAACATGATTAATATTAAATTTTATTATTCAAAAACTCATTTGTTTTTTTTTCTAAACAAAATTCGATAAAAATTTAAAAAACATAAACTTTTTCAAAAAAATGTTTTAGTGATAAAAAGAAAATTCAAAAAAATATTTTTTTTTGAAAAATTGTATGTTCTGAAATTATTTAGCAAAAAAACAAATAAGTTTTTGTAAAATATATTAATATTAATCATGTTTCTTTCAAATTCTTAACTTGAAAACTATTTTTGGTTGTTGGAAAAATGCTAAAAGTTTTGTAAATATTAATTTTTTCATTCGGACTTTTAGAAAAAATAAAAATTTCAAAAGGGTAAAAATATTTACTGATAAATTTTTTTTACCACTGAACTCCTCTTAAAAAATTACTAGAAAAATAATTTTATTGAATATTTAAAATATTTTCTTCATTTAGTTGAAAATATAGGTGTACCCTCCCCTTAAAGTGAATAGATAACACACAATTGAAGATGAAAATTAAAAAATTAAACAACTATTTATCCTATTAAAAGTTTTTTAAAATAAAAATAAATATGAAAATAATGTAGTTTTAATATTTTAATTTTATTTGTTACAACTAAGTTATTCAGTTTTCAAAAAATTAAAAAAAAAATGTTTTGAAAAATCACATTTTACAATAATAATGAAACATTTTGTAATTCATGGAAATTTATAATTTGGCGTAATTTTCAAAAATTAAAAATGTCTGAGTTAATTGATGTCTATCTTAATCCTGATGATTGATGCCTTTTATCAAACATCTGTCGTTTTTTTTCAAAAGATCAATTATATCCTGATTTACAAATGCGTACTTACTTTTTTTCATTTTGTTCAATGGATTTTAATATTTCATATATATATATATATATATATATAATTAATTTTAAGAACAAACTATATATTTGTAATTATATTCTGAAATAATGGTTCCAAAAGTAATTTTAAAATTTAGTGTCGTTTTATTTTACTATATTATTTCAAGAAAATAATTTTAAAAGAGACAATTACGGCGTGAAAAATTGACTTTTTTTGTTTGCATGTTAATAGATAATACACATATTAGCAGGTTTAGAGATGTTCTCTATACCGTTTGTAGATCGTTTAAATAACTGAAAAATTTAAAATTCTTGGTAAGGAAACTGTACTATTATATATATATGAAAAATAATTTCTGGAGAATTGTCTTCGAAGCATGTGACGAGACCCAAGACGACTTCTTGTTAAATTGTTTTTCTTATCTGTAGTTATTACTAATTTTGTGTTATGTAGTTCACTTTTGTTATTGTTTAGAGATAGTAGTGAATTATAGTTGAAATTTGAAGTCAATAATTAAAGGAAGAAATTTGTTGCTATTATTATTATTGTTATTATTACTATTATTATTATTGATAATATTCTATTTTTTTGTTTCTATTATAATTATAATTTAATTAAAATAAGATTGATTAATTTTTTTATCGTATTTTTGTATATCGATTTATAAATTCAATTAAGGTGATTGTGAAGCGAACCTGCTGTCATCTGACACATGTAGTTGCAAGCTTCTTGCAGAAATGACCCATCTCTGGTAAAATATTTTTGTGTCGGTGGATAAAATATAAACAAAAATTTTTTGAAATGCTCTCTTCTTAATTGTTGCTTAAAAAAAAAGTTTTGCAGAAACTCGAAAACAAACATTAAAAATTTCAATAAATTATGTAAACGTTAATTTGGTAAGTAGTTTAAATAAATAGTAGAACTAATGATAATCATAATTAGTGTCCTATATAGTAAAATTATGTCAATAAATTCTGTAAATATCAGTTTAAAAAATAAGTTAAATATATAAATGGTAGACAGAATATTTATAATAATTAGAATTAGAATAATAATTATAATGTTGAAAAAATAACAATGATAACAATGCTGTTAATAATAGTATAGTTTAAAAAAAATTACTTACCTTTTTAAGTTTTGTAATTCATTAAAAGCACTTAAACTTTATGGAAAAGGAAATTATATGTTTTGAATTTGTTATTTAATTACCAACAATGTAATGCTTGGGAAATAATGTTTCTTTTACCTGATTATTTATAAACAAATGAAGTTTAAGATATAGGTTTACATTAGTAAATAGTTTGAATGATAAATAATAAGATACTAAGTATACTTATTTTTTATTAGGATATAAAAGAATTATTGAGATGTTTTCTGTATTGTATAGCACGTGGTGAAAAAGGAAAAAAAAATTTTTTTCTTACAAATTAATAACAAAAAAACAAGTTGAGTGAAGAAAAATAGGGATAAAGTAATAAATCTCTTTGAATGAAACTTAAAGATAAGTAGAGTATATTTTCGTGTTTCAGCTTTTGTTACTATCTTAAAGAATAATAGATATATCGACGATCAGGAAATCCTTAATTTTTAACGCTTACAAAGTAATTTTGATTTTCAATTTTTGATTTACGTTTCTCTTAAAAATAATTCGCAGCCTTACATCCTTTTTTTTTTGTTAATCTTTTGTATCTCATACGTTATCATACGACGTTTGAATTTCGCTAATCGAGATGTAAATTTTTATTTTTTTAATTTTTAACAGTTTTTTAAATTTGACTTTAATACTTTTTTTTAAGATATTATTTTTTGCTGTATTTTCAATTTTAAGTGCTAATTTCGATTAACGAAACTCAAAAGTTTACAGCAGCATTATTATAATCAACACACATTTGCAGGTATAAAATATTTATTTTGTATATAAAGTTTTTTTTTGTTTTTTTTTAAATTCACTTTTATTAATACTACGTCGTTTTTCATGTACGACATATCGATCACTTCACCTTTCTGAATAATCAGAAACATATATAATTAATATTAAATACCTAAACGCCAGTTCAGTTATTAAAAGCTTTAATTAGGAACATTCGTTTTGTGAATTCCCTTGAAAAGAATTAGGGGATTTTAAAACTCATAAATGATGACAAATAATGAGTATTATTTATGACTTAAAACTCATCTTAAGATTTTGTCTTTAGATTTTTGACTCGAGACTTACTTTAAGACTTGTCTTAATTTTTTTTTGCATGAAAGATTTTTTTCTCACTCTATTTTTACGAATTATTATTTAAATAATTAAATTCGTACTAACAGTGTAAATGCTACAGGGCAATTTTTAAACATTTTTTCTTCTCATTCTAATATTCTTTTTAAATTCAATTTATTTTTTGAATTTTAATGTCTCTTAAAATTTAATTTTACCAACATTTATATAATAAGATGAGCAACGATCAAAGAAAAAAATATTTTTTTAAGCAATTCGACTTGGTTTTTGTTCGCAGTATACATTGTTGAACAATTTTATTTTTCTTGTCAAAAATAATATAAATGTAAAAATGTCTTTTCTAAGTCTTCTTCTTTTCTTTTTTTTTAAAGTTAGTTTTTTTGATTTTCGTTATTTGTTATTTACACAGTCGCATAATAATTAATTTATAGGGTTACATATACACGATATAATCTAGTTAATTCGTCTTCCATATAGGTTTTTTTTTAATTGTATTTCATTGTACTATGCCTTCCACTTGTCTGTGAACATCGTAAAAGATTTCTTCTCCTCCTCCCCCCCCCCGCCCATTTTAAAGAGATAAAATTAAACTTTTGTTTTTTTTATTATATAGAAAAACGTTCTTTTTTTAATTTAAAGATTCGTTTATATAATGTACAAAAAGACCCTTAAACGATATAAAACATTGGATTATACTTTTTAAAAAAAAATTGACAGCAAACAATTTATTTGATGTCTTTCTTTTTAATAATTTTATTAAGAAATTACGTCGGCTTCATGCCTCTAATTTTGATTTTTGCTCTTATTAATTCACGCTCAGTAATACGTTCTTATTACTATTATTATTTAAGCCTCACAATTGTCACAAATTTGTCTGCATTTTTTGCACGATTTTTTAAAAATAATAATGAAATTAATAGTAAAAACAAATAATAGAAATATAATTTTTTTTTATAATGGAGCTTCAATAATAAATAAATAATTTCTTTATTATTATTCTTATTATTCTTATTATTCTTATTATTATTATTATTATAATTAAAAATTAATATTATTATTACCGTAATGAACAAAAGTATGAATAATTATGCATCATATAATTATCATAAGTAAAAAATGCATAATTATATAATATCGCAAAGACTTTTTTAAGTAAGGATTATGCAGTTTATGAATTGTTTGTTTGTTAACGCACTTTAGTTGAATTACTATACCTTTGCATCGAATTTTTCTATCATAAATTTAAAAGAATTAAAATGTGTAAATAAATATTTTATTTTAATAATTTTAATTGTTTTTAAATTATATTAATTTTTATAAAATTAAAAATATTAAAATCGCAAAAAATCTCTCTAAATGTGAATAAGAGTTAAAATATTTCAATAAACATTTTATTTGAAAAGTTTTAATGTTTGAATTTTATAATTTTTATTAAATTAAAAATATTAATTTTAAAAAATAACTAATTGTTAGTAAAATGTTGACTGTATTTCTGCTTCAGTAGCAATATTAGTAAAAAGTAACGTATTTTTAGGAGAAATTAGTTCATTAATAGTAGAAAAAAACTACAAAAATATTGTCAAACTTCACTAATTCAATTCTTATAACTATTATTTACAATCATTTTCAAATAACAAAAGTTAATTTAAGTATTAGTCATAATTGACTATACTTAGTAGAAATATTTATCATTTGAATTATTCACCGACTTTTTACTAGGAAAATTAGTAATTTCAACTTATTCAAATTTAGAGAGTTGGTGGAAAAATTGAAGATTTGAAAATCAGAAATTAAAATTTAAAATCTAATTTATAAATTACACTGGAAAAACGAGTGTCTTTAATGCGTCTTATCAAAAGATACTAAAAGGTTTATTAATGTTTTTTTGTGAAACAGTTTCTTAGACACAAAACACAACCTCTGAATTTACGTATTTTGGGAAGATAAATAAGACAATGAGAAAAGTCATAAAAGTGACACAATCAAGTGTCTTTAATTAAAAAACACTCGTTATTTTCAAGCGATAAGAGACAAAAACATGAAAATTAAAATTTTCTTTTTATGTTTTGTTTATTTTTTGTTATAATTGAGTTTTAAAAACATAGCACTATTAGTTCTCGAATGTAAATTTTTCGACCATTCTTCTTTTAATGTATTGAATAAATTAAGCTGAAATTTTAACGAGAATGTAAAATTTAATATTTAATGTGGAAGGGGCAGTGATGTGAAAAAGGTTTTATAATTAGAGAATTAATTATTATAACACACTTTGAAATTCGTTTTTAAATATTTTTTATGTTCATGAAGTTTCGAACGTTCAAATGAACGACAATATTTTTTTACTTTTTCTATTTTGTATTTTATTTCAAAAAAAAAATTATTTTTTAAATTAAAACAAATTAATTCTATTTTAAATATTGTTTAATTTCAATTATTTTTCTTTTTTCGATAGTAATTTTCAAAAACAGTGAAGGTGACAAAAATTTCGTTCATTTGAACGTTCGAAACTTTAGGCCTATGATTTTTCAATGTTAATGAATTTAAAATTATTAATTTTTTTAATTAGTAATTAATTTTTAATTTTAAAAATTTTAATCTTAATTTAATAATTAATTTTCGTTATATTAATTATTGAAACAGAAAAAGTCTTTTTTTACTCCTAACCTCAAAAGTGAGATTATAGAAGTATCCGATACAGCTGTTAATTTTAAAGTATTTTATAATAAATAATTTAAAAATTATTAAATCTTTGACATCTTATTATTCTTTCTTGTTATAGTTTAGGATTATTCACAAGAAACGAGTTTAATTTATTTAATATTTTAAGGGAGAAATGGTGGAAAAATTAATATTAAAGATCTAGCAGTCACATGCTTAGAAATAAACAGGTGGACTTAGTCATAAAAATTAGTACAACTTTAAACTTCTTTTTTTTTAATGAACAATTGTTCGTATTGTCAGAAAAAGACGAGTTGTAATTATTCATTATCTTATTGGCACAGCAAAGCAAATATAAATTGTTTATCGTCTTATTAGCATGAAAACAAAATGTTAAATTAAAATCAAATTGTTCGGAATTAAACTCTCTAGTTTCGAATTAGAAAAAACTAATTGACTTTTTGTTTTCGAATTAGTAAATTTTACTAATAAATACCAAGTTTTACTAATTTATGAGTAGAACTTACTAATTCAGAAGCGAAAAGTCAGTTAACAATTCAAATTATAGTGTAAATATATTAAATTAAAATGTTCTTGAAAGGGTAAAAAATTCCCTCTAAATCTAAATTAGTAAAACTATAGAGGGAATTTTTTACCCTTTCAAGAACATTTTAATTCAAAGTATATAAGAAATAAAAAGTTGAACTAACTTTTGTTTCGATTTTTTGTCAGATTGTTTCGTCTTTTTAAAAAAATAATTTGTTGCACAAATAGAAATTAAGTGATAAAAAATTTGATAGAAAGTAAAATTTTTTGTTCATAATGTATAAGTAATGTGAAAAGTTGAAGAATGTATTATTCTTTTTAAAATTGTTTTCAAACTTTTTATGACACTTTAAAACTGAATAGTGTAAAGAATGATATAATATTTATTTTTTTCGTGAAAAGTACACGCGTTCATTTATTTGTAAGAGGATATAGTAAATTATTTTTGTCGACTCATGGAAACACGCGACAAAAGGGTTGAAACTGGCATTGAATTTCTTTTTTTTTTTTTTTGGATTTTAACAATTTTTGTGCATTCATGGAGAATTTTGTCTTTCTTTTGATATCTCCCTCGAGTTCAACCCTAATTTTACGATTTTTCGTTACGTTTTTACAAACTCCAATTTTTTCCTTCATCTCGCGGGGCTCTTTCACCCATCTGTCGCCTGTATATATCGTTCCACGTCACTTACAATAGTTTCGTCCAGCGCTTAGCTCACACTTTCTCTGTCATTCTCTCTCTATCTTTCTCTTTTAAGGGTCCAATTCTTATAAAGGATTTCCAAAATATTGTGTAAATCCGGTAGTAAGGGTGATGGTGGTACATATACATAGTGGGTTGAATCGAGCGGTTGCAGCTGAAAAATTTTTTGGGGTGAAATCAGTAGAAATGAAAAGCAAAAGGGAGTCCTTTCTCTCTCTCTCTCTCTCTCTCTCTCTCTCTCTCACTCACTCACTCTCGTTCACTTTTGCCTTTACCCTTCTCAATTCACCTCTTTCCTTTCCCTACCGCCCTCGCGCGTAACCAAAGTTTTCTCCACTTTGATCACCTCGCACTCACACACAGAGAACCCCTGGTCATTTTAACCGATCCATCCTGATCCATCGAGGACTTTGGTATAAGAATTGAAACGCTATATAAATAAAGGGTTAGACATCCCAGGAACGATTTCTATTTTCGGAATCTTTTCACATTGACACGCACAATAAATTTATTTTTCACCCCTTTTTTTTCTTCTTCTTTTCGATCTCTGAATTTACACATTTTTGGGGAATAAATGCGCACACAAATAGTTTCCTGAAAAATATAGGAAACTTTGATCCAATATATAATATAATATGTGTTTCGCGGGTGTAAATAAAAAAAAAATTTTGCCACGTGCACTGCCTCGGGGAATATATGTGTTTGTGTGTGGGTATAAAAAAATGGGGAGAAAAAAGTACAAACAAAAAACGAGAAACTCATTTGTTTTCTTGTTTAATTTAACTTTACACGAGGGGGTTTTAAAAATGGAAAACTGTCAATTATCCTTTTTGATTAATTTCATTGTTTTTTTTACGAATAAAAAGAAAAATGGTAGTAAAACTGAGTAATTTATTTGTTTTATCATCATTATTATTATCGTTATCATCGTTATTATTTTTTTATTATTTTATTTTATTACTTTATTATTATTAGGCTTGAATTTTTGAAGAAAACGTATTTTTCTAATTTTTCTCTTCTCTATTTATTTAAAATTTGGGGTGGTATTAGTTTCTAAGCAACTAAATTATCAATAAAAAAATTATATACGACTAAAATTCTACAAAGTAGGATTGAAAAAATTTAATTTAATTTATTATTCAGTGCATTTTACATTGTAAAATTCGACGAAGAAAAAATATTGTTTTGGATTTAATTGCGTTAATATAATAAATTAATAATTAAAAAATTTAATTAATTGAAAATATAAATGCCGGTTTTGAACTGTTTGACGTAAAATTTAGTAAAATTTTATTAAAACAAATTTTATTTATTTCTGTAGAGTTATGTGTAGTGTTTAATTTAATGGAGTATGTAGTTAATTTAATTAAATAAAAAAATACAAGAGTACATTTTTTTCTGGACAATTTTCCTTGTGCAGTATTTAATAACAATGAATTAAAAAAATATTTACTGGAACAAAATTCTATTATTTAATTTAATGAATTTTAGGGTTGATAAATGAATAGAGTTAATTAATTAATTAGCTAATTATTAGAGTTAATAAATAAATTGATAAATCCAAATGTAAATTTTCTTCAGTGTCGAATTTTATTTAATATTATATTTAATTAGCGATTATTTAAATAAATTAAAATTAAAATTTATCGATTCATAATGTCAGGGTGTCTACTAACCGGGAAATCCAGAAAAACCGGGAATTTAATTTAACCCGGAAAAACAGGGAATTAACCGGGAATTTTTTCACCAAAGTTAAAAAAAGTTTTATTATTTTAATTTGTTTTTAAAAAAATCACTTTTTATTTCAATTTTGATAGATATCAATTTTTTGCTTCTAAAAACTATATTATTCTATTATTATTCAGTAGTTATAATTATTGAACTTTTCTTAAATTTTTATAATTTCAAATTTCTGAATTTTTAAATAAATGATATTTATCATTTTTTAAGCAAATTTAATGTTTGTTAGTTATTAAGTAAATAATTAATTATTACTGATTTTTTAAAAATTGTAATAAAATTCTTCACAGGAATTAAATTATTTTCATAAATAATATCATTCTTTGGAAGGATTTTAATTATTTTTGTAAATAGTGGAATTCTTTGCAGAAATTCAATTATTATCAATAGAATTGAAATAAACTTGAAAAAAAAAATTTCCAATTAAATAATTACAAAAAGATAAGATTATTTTTAAAAAATTGAAAAAATTATTTTCCAAATTTTTAATTAAAATTATTATTTATTTAGATTTGAAATCAAATTTAAATTTAAATTTTATGAGAATAGAAAACCGGAAAAAAATTAGGTCATAACCGGAAATTTTGTTGAATGAAAATAGTAGACACCCTGTAATGTGTTTAGGATTTTTTTTTTGCAAAGAATTTATTCAAGTAGGTAGAATTCACTATAATTTAAGAATTTCTCGTCTCGAATTTGTAGTGTAGAATTTTTATTCCTTTTTAGCAGACTTCACTTGCTTATAGAATTACTACCGTCCCATTAATTTCTATTTAACAATGTTAAAATAAAAATTATATGAAAATTAAGGGGAGGAAAAATTGTCTGCTATATTTATTAAAAGGTGAATTGCGTGATTTTTAAATTGAATTTGTTTGTTTATCGTAAGCCATGACCTCTTTTTCGTAATTCTATCTTGCAACTCAATTTCCTATCCAATTTAATTTCCAATTGAATTTAATTCTTAATCTATATTCCAATCAATTTTTAATATAATCAATATTCAGTTGAAGAAGCTTCTACGAAGGCGGTTTATATTTATAGTCTTGCGTTTTCTTTTTTGGGTGCGCGGTGGAAGAAGAGGGGGATAGGAAAATATATATAGTAAACTGTTGAGTTTTAATGAGATATTAATTAAATCATTAATGTGAATAATTTATTTAGTTTTTCATTTACTTGATGATTTGTAAATGAATTTTTGTTGAAATTTAGTTTATAGGGAAGAATTCGATATATAGTCAATTGGGGGGAAAAGTTGGACGACTAATTTCGTATATTTTAAACGATAGAATTATTTTTATTAATTTTTTGAGAGGAATTCAATGATTAGAATATATTTTGACGCTTTTTGAATTTTCATTTTTCTTAAAAATTAATAAATTTTTTAATCCTTCTGTAATTTTGTGGAAATGTTTTTGTATCTACAAAAAGAAATTTGCCTAATTTAAAATTGATTTTTACTATTTTTTGGAAGTTTTTTTGAAAAACATTGCTTTTAGATTGAAAATGAGAGAAAATTTTATTTAATTTTTTTATTCGAAATTTGTTGTTCATTTTTGTAACTCAATAATTTTGTGTAAGATTTAAATAATTTTCTTGATAATAGTTAACAATGTAGCCGAATATTTTAAAATATTTCTTTATATACTAAAAAATTGGCATTTTTATTTAAAAGCAATTTTTAATTGTATGTAATGTTGAAAATTAATTTCTTTAAAATTTTCTTTTTTCTTCGAAAGAAATTTAAATTTTTCTGTCTGTTATCTTTAAAATAGGAAATTAATTGGATCAATTTTTTGATTCGACTGTCTGTCTGATTCTTTCTCAATGAAATTTTTATTTAGAATTCTTGTGTCTGTAGATTATTTTTTTTAAACGGCTGTCAATGTCAATGGGATTTTTAAGCGAAATAGTCGAAATGGATTTTGAAATCTTATTAAAAAATGAAAATACAATTGAAATAAAAAAATAGAATATAATTGTAACAAGGAGTATATAAAGTAATATTTTGGAATAAATGGAATATTTTCCTCTCAAGACGTCTCTCTCGGAGCAATAAAACTATAGCTTGTTCTGCTATTAAGTTTTCCCTTTAATAAAAATATCAAAAGATGCTTTTCATTATCTGGAAATATTTGATACGATCGCGTAAAATAGAATCTTTCTTTTTTTTCTCTCCCCTTCTTCCTTCCACCCTCAAGTTAATATTATATTGATTATTAAAAAATATAACAGTCGCGTAATCAAGGACAAAAAAAAATGATGATCAGTACAAAGGAGGGGAAATATAAAGCAGGGGTGGGGGGAAGAGGGAATCCCGGCAATTTTATATATCTGGAGAATGAACGATTCAGAAAGGCCGAGCATTATAAGAGTTTCTTTGGTCCAGCAAGAAAAATCGTGAAGGATGGTGATGGCTACAGCCGCAGTAAGAAAAAAAAAAGGGAGCGGTAAAATTATTACGAGAGGATGAAATTTCCAAGTTGGCCTGCGCGACGAGGGAGCGAGTGACCGGGGATCTAGGGGTTGAAGAGAGAGTATAAGACTGAAGAAAGTGGGAGGAGGAGGAGGTATGGGGGGATAGCTGGAACTCTGGAGGCTGGAAAAACTGAACCATGGGGGAGAGTTGAGATGGGTGGATTTGAGACGAGAAGAGAGTATAAGAGGGAGCGGTCTTGATAATTGCAATCCACTTCCTTGTCGCGGACTATAAGCAATCTTGTGGCTGGGGTAACTGATGAGAAGGGGCAAAGAGGACCAGGAAGAAGAAACGAAGGGGGACAAAAAAGGGGTGGTAGTCGGTTCGATACCTTCCTTCGGTTTTCTTCTTAGAGTTAGCAACAACTCTCTCCACTCTTCCTTCCTTCCTTTTTTCATTTTTTCTTCTTCTTTTTTTACTTTTTTTGTTTCTTCTTAGACAATACATGCGTATATATAGTATAATAAATAAAATATCTCGAGTCCCGAAATGATGCTTTATTCCTTTCTCTATTGATATTGAATTTTAGAGGTAAATCCGAAATGTAATGTTTTACTTTTTTCTTTCTGTTCTTAAATGAAAGTTAAAATCTTTTTTCTGTTCTTCAATAGGAATTAAAAAAAAAAAATTTTCTTGAATGAAAATTACCAATTTTTTTTTTGTTCTTAAATGAAAATCAAAATTTTTCTTCTTTTTGTACCCGAATGAAAATCTAAAGTTTGAAAGTTTCTTCTTCTTCTATTCTTTTGTTTTTAAGTGAAAATCTAATGTTAAAAATTTTCTTATTCTTCTCCGCCTTCTTCTGTTTTTTTCTTAAATGAACGTTTAAGAGTTTTAAAAGTGTGAAATCTTTGGATTTTACGATTTAGAAAATCTAAAATTAAAAACTTTTTACAATCGTGGAAAAACGATTTAAAAATCAAAAATTAAAAATTTTTACATTTGTAAAAAAATTATTTAGAAAATCCAAAATTAAAAATTTTTACAATCGTGGAAAAACGATTTAAAAATCAAAAACTAAAAATTTTTACAATTGTAAAAAAATTATTTAGAAAATCCAAAATTAAAAATTTTTACAATCGTGGAAAAACGATTTAAAAATCCAAAATTTTTACAATCATAAAAAAATGATTTAAAGATTTTTACAATCGTAGAATAACGATTTAATAATCCAAAATTAAAAATTTTTACAATCGTAAAAAAGCGATTTAGAAAATCCAAAATTAAAAATTTTTACAATCATGAAAACGATTTAAAAATCCAAAATTAAACATTTTTACAATCGTAAAAAAACGATTTAAAAATTTTTAACTCAAAAATTTTTACAATCGTAAAAAATGGATTTAGAAAATCCAAAATTTGACAATCGTAAAATCTTGTGATTTTACGATTGAAAAAATGTTTGATTTTGAGATTTTTGACTTTTTTTCTCTCACTCCTAACAGTTTGTAATGAATTTCCGATAGATGCTACCGAGTTTAATATTTGACGCTTCCTGAAGATAATCGACGATAGCAAAGGGCAGAGAGGATTAAAGGAATTTTAAGATTGAAATTCATATAGAATGACCTGAATGTCAAGTCGAGAGGCAGAGGCAATAATTAAATTTCGACGATGAAAATAAATTTTGATTCTAAGTTTGATTACATAGTGTTATTTTATTTTTAATTTATGACAATGAAAAATGGTGATTGAATACTCTCTAAATTTGAAATATAGGTAAAAAATATCTAAATTGGTATAGCGAAAAGTAAGTGACTGATTCAATTAGTAATATTTCTACTATAAAGAAATAGTCAATTATGATAAATTATTTTTAGTTAATTAGTTTTATTAACTTTTAGATTATTTGGAAAGAAATAAAAATGTAAAACAACATTTTTAGTAAATGAGAATTTTAGTTGAATTTAATTTTTTTTATTATTTGCAAATGATTCGATATTTTCTACGAATACTTGGTTATTTTTTATCAGTAATTTCTTTCCAAGCTTTAAATTTGAAATACACTGAATGAAAATGTATATTAAATTTTGTAAAAGTATTTTACAATTTGGGGAAAAAGTGCAACAAACCGAAATTTTGATATAGAAAGTACTAAACATTAAAAAAATGTATGTGGAATTTAGTAAATTTATATTAAAATTGAATTAAAATTATTGATATTTGATATAATTATACTGAATTCCACATCATTTTTTTTAAAGTTTAGTATTTTTTAAATTAAAATTTCGATTTGTTACAGTTTTTCCCTAAATTGTAAAATACTTTTACAAAATTTAATATACATTTTCTTTCAGTGTAGAAAAATGTTTACTAATTTCAACTAATGACTTACTTTTTGCTTTTCAATTGGCAAATTTTACTAATAAATTAGTTGAAATTAATATTTACTGACATTTAAATTATTAAAGCTTGCTAATAAATTAGTAGAAATTAGTATTTATTGACTTTTAAATTATTACAGTTTAATAATTAATCAGTAGAAATTACTATTAATTGACTGTCTTTCTGCCTTTGAATTTGTTAATTTGACTAATAAATTAGTAGAAATTGCTATTATTATAGTAAAACTTACTAAATCAATGGGAAAAGTCAGTCTGCGTTTGAATTACTAAATTTTCCTAATAAATTAGTAGAAATTACTATTATAATATTATTATAGTAAAATTTATTAAATCAGAGGAAAAATCAGTCACTAATTGAAATTAGTTAACATTTTTATTAATTCAAATTTAGAGATTAAATTGGAATTAATAGAAAGTGTGCTAAGGTAATTATGAAAAATCGTTTATCAAACAATTTAGTAATAATTTTTCTAGCAATTAGTGAAATTTTACTCCTTGTTAGTAGAATTTTACTAACAATTAGTAGAATTATTTTTCTAAAAGTCCATACGACAATTTTACTAATTCATTCAGTGACTTAGATTTAAATAACTGTTATAGTGATATTAGAAAAAAATTCATCAAATTTTACTAAAAATTGGTCATATTTAACTTTTAATCGAAATAGTCGTCCATGAGGATTACTAACAATTAGCGAAATTTTACTATTTGTTGAAAAGTAATTAAAATTAGTAAAAATGTTGACTAATTTCAATCATTGACTAATTTTTTGCTTTCGAATGACTAAATTTGATTGATAAATTAGTAGAAATTACTATGATTATTGGAAAATTTACTAATTTAACGAAAGAAAGTCGCAGTTACTAATTCAAATTAGTCAACATTTTTACTGATTAAGATTTAAAGATTATAGAGAAGAATTCTACCAATTCAAATTAGGCAGTTGATTTTTTTTACTAATTACAAGTTATTTTCTACTAATAATTAGTTGTTTTCTACTAATACTAATACTTTTACAGTTGCTCAAGCTAAATATCATTCATTTCTAGAACAGCGAAAGTTTTATCTGAAAAAAATTAAAAATTCTGCTGATTTAGTAAAATTTACAGTTGTTCCATATATAGGTGAAACTTTTTTCCGTGTTCAGATTTAGAGAGTAGATTTAATTTTAATTAATATTTGAATAAATTCGAAATAATTGAAAATTATTAATAAATGTTAATAAAACAATAAAATAGAATAATTACAAAAGATATTGAGTTTGTGATTGGATAGAGTTGAATTTTGAAATTCAATTGTGTATAAATTTGTGATATTTTTTTCCACACTAATTTTTTTTTTTTAAGAAGGTCATATAATGTCTTCCTCTAGATTTTCGCCATTAAGATGATTAATTTAAAAGCTTCGTCATAGCTTTACAGTAACTTTTTTCTCATTGAAAACTTTGTGCACTTTATACTCGCGGAAAAGTTGAAATTAGAAAAGTTGCAATTCTTTTAAATTGGATTTGCACAACTTTTCATGAGAACCATAACTGAAATTTATTTTTATGGCGATGTGGAGAGAAAAAAATCTTAATTAAAGTTTACACTTTGGAGAAAAAAAGGGGGAGCGAGAGGAGATTTCTTTGCAGTTAATTAAAATAAATATATATATATTTATTTTTTCATAAAAGAATGAGTGGTGAGATATGAGAAATTTTTGAAATGAAAAAAAAAATGTAATTTATGACGGAAAAGTTTTTTTGGTCCTGTCTTTGGAGTTGAGAGTTCAATTTGGGCGCTCATGGAAACCGCAAGATATTATTGATTTTTGTATGTATACACACATTGGGCGAAAAGTGTGTGGGTGGTCGGGTGTTTTTTCGTCTTTGTGTGTTTGGCGAGAGATAAAAGTGGGGATAGATAGCTGTGTCATTTACTCATTGGTCGTCGGCTCGAGAAGTTCAAGACAAAAAGACGACGACTTTCCCAAACTCTTTATATATGAGGAGAACTGAAATTTGTTCACACATCCTACTTGTCATGGATTATTTCATCCCCCTTTGTCTTTTGTGTTTGCGCTCATGTTAAAAAAAATCGCAGAAAAAAAATCCTAGAAAAATTGCTTCACTTTTTTTTTCTTTATTTCAGAGAGGGGAAGAAACCTATTTTTCATTTTTTTATAATTATATGGTAAATAAATAACTACATAAAATTAAATTTTTGTTGTAAAGCAATTTTTCTTAAATAATAATTATAATATGAATAAAAATAATAATAATAATATAAATAATATTTTTTTTTCTTATTCTTAAGCAATAAAATAATAAACTAGTTGTAAATTATTAAAGTTTTTTTAGGATTATTATTGTACTTTATAATAATAATAATAATAATAATAATTAATAATAAAATTTTTTTTAAATAAGAAATTTATTTAGCGAAAGATAATGGACAGTTTTCCAAATATTCAAACTTATTTCTCTCAAAAGAAAATTTTTTCTTTAATACTTTTATATGATAATCAAAACAAAAAATACGATTATTTTTTTTTCTTTGAAAATAATGAACGAATTGGAACCGTGGTGAAATAAAGATGAAAAGAAGAAATAACAAAGTACACGCGAAGATGATTAATGAAGTCATCGAACTCAGGGGGGTGATTCATCTAAACTGTATATGTCAATAGAAAGAAATCGCTTATACTGCAGTTATTTATTCAAAGAATTCACATTTATTTGTTCATAAAGAAATATTTTTTATTTAAATACTTTCTAAATAAATAAAAAAAATTTATTTACTCTATGTAAATAAAATATGTTTCTATTTTTTGTACCATAAATAAAATAATATTTATTTATATTTATGCAACATTACTGAATAGATTTATTGAATTAAAAGAAAAAAATTCAAATTTTTTAATAACAATTCATGACAATACTATTATTGTTTATTGCACCAGGAACAGTAATATTAGAAAAGCACATAAAACACACAATAAATTTCAACAATAATAATAATAATAATAATAATAATGACAACAATAACCTGAAAATAAAAATTAAAGCAACAAATGAAATAAGGATAATTAAATAAATTGCAAATGAGAAATAATTGTAAATAAGAAAAAAACTGAATTTTATTGAAAAAAATGAGGATCACACTATGTAAAATAATATAAAAATTTAAAAATTATAAAAATCATATATAATATAATAATAATGTATAATTAAAGTATAAGATATATCTATGTATAAAATTCGTCATGCTTATCTGAATTTGTTTGACTATTTGTGACTACACTTGATGACTAGCTTAAATTTAAATCGCAATAATAAATCGTTTACAAAAAAATGACTAGCCGTATCTACTGTATCGCTAATTAACATTAAAAAATCATACAGTCATTCTACATACACGAATCATGCTCTTATTGTATATATATTACAGAATTTTTTTATTATTTTTTTATATATATATATATAAATTTTTCTCTTTTCTTTGCATATTACCCTCTATGTTTTTTTAATGGCGTATTTTTTTTTAAATCTCGTTATACGTATTTAATTTATATACATTTTTGTATGTGTATATATATAATATCTCGTTTTTTGTATTAATTTATTTTATTAAATAATACGTTTTTTTGATCATGCGCTCAATTTATATTATGAAGGCAATATTTTTTAGCTTTTAGGTATATAAGATTTTAATACACAAACGTGTCGTTTATGGGTTTTTGTCTTTTTTAAATTATTAGGCCAATATGCCCTCTCCTTCGTTTCGTTATTCTTCGCGTGGACCATTGCTTGTCATTTGTTACTAAAATTTGTTTAGTAAATCCTACAATTTGTTTTATCAATTTGTTTCATTAATTTGTTCTCACAATTTTGTTTCGAATTTGGTTTTGATTCTAATTTGTTCTTTTTTTAATTTTAATTATTCGCTTTTCGCTAAAGTGAAAGCATATTTTTTAATCGAATCGATTTTTTTTATTAGTGTTTGGTTACTGATTGTGATTAAAAAATTTTTTTTCTGTTTTAAAATTCCTCTGGAAAAAGTTTGTTTATTAACAATTTTTCTTGTGATTGCTAATCAAATGTTTTGGTTTATTTTGCTAAATTTTTTTTCTCAGTGTAAAAATTTATTGCAATTTTATTTTACTGTTTAGTTGGGTTTTTTATTTTCCTAAAATTTTCGAACGTTGAAATGAACGAATTTCACTTTATGTGCGCAGCAATATTTTTCTAAATTACTAGATTGAAATGTAAAATATTGTAATAAATGTTTATTGCATTAAACAATTTTTTTAGTTTTAGTTCATTTGAACCTTAGAAATTTTAGAGAGATCTTTCTTTAATTTATGTTTATTTTATATTTTTTAGATTTTATTGTAGTTTGAACTATTTAAGGATATTTTGTTAGGAATTTTTTGAGAATAATAAAACTTTTTCCTGAGGGTGTTTACTGTAAAAACTACTAGATTTTACAATAGTGTTTTGTAATTTTTCATATTTTGTGAAGAGTTATTTTAAAAAACTAAGTATTCTTTGATTTATTGTAAAATACAGAAACTATTAGCATTTTGTCGATTGTATAAAAAATATGGGTATAAAAATTATATTTTAAAAGAAGATACAATTTTTATACATTTTTAAAAAATTCGGTATACGGAAATATAAAAATTATTTATACTTTCTGTTATCGTTATTGCTAATAATACTCTCTGAGAATTTGAA